>JADRCD010182293.1:0-12096 GCA_019843815.1 Montemys delectorum
AGGAGAAGGAGAAGGAGAAGGAGAAGAAGAAGAAGATATGCAATGAGGGGCTGGCCACCACTCTTCCTCCACCTGAAGACAATTAAAGCAAACTTAAATGATCTTGGGAAGGTTTCAAGAATCAGAAATGGATATTGGATGCACTCCCAGGATGCAAGTCAGTCAGTTAGCTGAGTTGGCTGCACCCCCTCTTCCGAAGGGTGGCATCTTCTAAAGAAAGATGAAAAGTGCCTTGTCTTTTCCTAATTTGTACTTCCGGTCTAATCCATCAGTTTTATTTGCCCCAGAAACCAATCCCTACAAATTGTACAGTTGTCCATAACTACAGGAACGTAGAAATTAATGAGCCAAAGCTAAGGAAAGTTTGGGAAGTTTGTAAATTATTTCTTTGCCACGTGTTTACTTTGTTATGTCTAAGTGCAAGAAAAAAAAAAAAAACAAAACAGCTCCATCCTCTCCACCTCTCATTTAACATCTACAGTGAGGTTTAGAAGGCAATCTAAGCTAATTTTAGATCTTCACAAGGGGTTTTTCTCTTTCTCCTGGGGTATTCAGTATTTATGAAAGAAAGTGCTCAGACCCAGGAACTTTAGGAATCAGAGAACTTCTCAAGTCCCAATGGATTCGTGGGTCTTCAAGAGCCTTTTTTTCAGTGACTAGGCTCCCTCAGAATCCCCAGTTAGTATCCCAAACTCCCGCTAAATACTGCTGTGATAAGCAAGGGTCGCTCCCAGCATTGGAATGTTGTCTGTAGTTCCCCTCTCCCCTTCACCACTCCCCACCTTTGAGGAAAAGTCACTTAGGATGGCGGAGGTTTCTCTACCCATGTGACCAAACTGTTCACTCTTCAAATACAAACTTTCCTGCATTGTCAGTTTTAGTTCTGGTTCATGCCGACCATTTTTAGGAGAAGAGAGAGAGAGAGAGAGAGAGAGAGAGAGAGAGAGAGAGAGAGAGAGAGAGAGAGAGAGAGAGAGAGAGAGAGAGAAAAGACATGCATCTCAGATGTGTATAGTCTATTTACCCAGCAACTAGCCATCGTCCGACATTAATTTATAGGTTTATTACAAATACCTAAGGTATTTACAAGCCTGCGCTGGGTCGTGTGTGGCGGGGAACATCTATCTGGTGAATAGGCGGTGTCACACGGTAGCATGCTCCCTTGTCAGGCCTGATTGTGTTTTAGGCAAACATTTGCGCACACATAAAGGCAAAGGTCAAGGACTGTTCGGCCCCAGTGTGCGCCAATTCACCCCAGCGAACCAATGCGCAGAAGCTGCATTTTATGCGCTGATCCCGCCAGACTGAGGCGCAGGAGTCCCTGTCGCTACTAAACAAAATCGCCTCCGATTATTTCCCTTGTCGATTTCTCTCTGTCTCCTATTCAACTTCTTGGGCTTCCTCGGGAATACAACTAGCCAAGACTTGTTTGCCAACATCTGGATCAACTCTGCCCAACCACTGGTGCAGCACTTGTTTGTTCCACATTTCTGGGTAAGGGAAACATATTAAACAGAATCCAGCCCCTAATAAACCTTTGAAGAGAGCTTACTTAAATGAAAGCCCCCCTCAGAACTGGAATCTGACTATACACGCGGTACACAGCTGACCAACAATTAATTGTATTCAGATCGCAGAACTGACTCCCAAAGCTGTGCGTGAAGGAACAGAAGTGCAGATGACTGAGTGTTGGTAATGCAAGTCTATGGGATCGTGAAGCGCACTGGGAGCTGCCGTCTGAGTCTCTTTAGGGCCACTTTGAACTTAAAAGACATCGTTTTCCTGTAAAATATGCTTTCTATTCTAAAATGTATGTACCCCCTCTCACGGATCACGCCTAGTTGTTTTTTTTTTTTCCCCCCAGCTCATAGAAAGAGGATACAAATGATTTCGAGTGGATGTCAACTTGAGCAACTCGGAAGAGAAATAGTTTCGCTGTTAAAACAAACGTGAGCCCAGGCTCCAACCTACAGGGTTTTGCATCAATAATCATCTGGCGAGAGCCAATGGCAGTTTTTCCAAATAGTCCATTTAAGGGAAGATACTTTTCCCCTGATAAACCAGAGTCGCAGCTGTGCGTACTCACGAGCAAATAGTTTACACGTGCAAAATTCATTCCTACGAGTCCGGCGAGCCACAGGCTCAGCTGTGGAGCAGTGTTTGCCTGAGGCTAGAAAGCCCACAACTTGTTGCCTCGGTAGCCCCTCCAAACACTGGACATTCAGGGCTTTCGGGCCTCTGGGACTTGCTGACAGGGCTAGAAAAAATAAATAAATAAAAGAAAGGATCGCCCACAAAATCCCAGCAAAGTTGCAGCAGACAGTTGCCTCTGAAGGGAAGGGCTTCGTAATTGCTCTCTAATCTCTACAAACAACAAGAAAACTCTGCCCACGTGCGATTCCACTGGATCTTAAAGCCAAAAGGAAAACAGGAGGAAAGACGACTTACCCCGACCTGCCACAACGCTACATTCTAAGCGTCCTTTAAACAGTTTGAGTCTTCCTTTCGGGCTGCAGATTTTTCCTTCCTTTTGCCAAAACCAGCTATCAAAATCAAGCTAGCTGCTGTTTAAAGAAAGCAAAGGAAAAAAAAAAACAGAAAAAGAAAAAATAAGAAAATAAAACTAGTTTCTATTAATCGTGTGTTTCTACCTATATTTTGCTTCGAATACTTTTTTCTCTCCTTACCAAATTTCTCCAGCCACCACCTGTAAAGCTTCTCAGGCTTAAAGTTTGTGTGGTTTGTGTAAGCAAATGTGCTAGTGTGTGAGAGCGAGCGCCAGTGTGAGAAGTTAACTGCTTTAAAAAAGACATCGTTGTCAGTCCAAGGCCAAGCAATAAAAATGTGGCCCCCATCTTTGGGTGTGGAGATTTTTACATGCGCCTCTCATTTCATTTAACTTTTTTTTCCCCCCAGAGCTGAGAAAAGCTGCTAGCTTACTTTCAGCGGACTTTGCTCGTTATTCATCTGTTGAGTCGCCTCAGAGGCACAAAAGCAGATCCAAGGCGTTATGAAAAATGGCCTGAGCCGGGAGAATGTCACAGTGGTCGGCGTATTATTTTAGCCTTCTTTAAAAAAAAAAAAAAAACTCAGGGAAAGTTTGCTTTTGATGAATTCAATAAAAGCAAAGCTGCAACGGAAGAGATTTTCAGCTAAAATTATACAGCATGGGGCAGAGCTTAGAGCAGCCAGATGGCCAAAAGTAGAGGGGTCCTCTCAGTTTCAAAACCCAGATCTAGAATTCCCTGGGCTGAGCCTCTTAGTTTATTTAATCCCATGTGTATTTTTAATTTTAAGAAAGAAAAAGATCCCCCACACTCTTTTTCCCACTTCATTTTCTGTTCCCTTCCAGGTTCCCCATGGCATATGTACTGTCGAGACCCCTGTCTTGGAATTTGTAGAAGTCACTTTTCCATTCCTCCCTTGATAATGGAGTTAAACTTTTGAGTAGCCAGCCTGGAGCAATGCTAACTCCACAGGATATAGGAGGGTTCACTGAAGGTTGTAGTAAGTTGTAAATACCCCCAACAACTCACATTACCAGGAAGCTGAGGCTTTTAAATTTACTGAATACAATGTTTAACACACACACACACACCATTCCCTGAGTGTAGAATCAGTTTACCTTTCTGCACTATTCTGGGGGAAGCTTCCACTTCAGGACTATTTCTGGGTACTTTTGCTTGTGTCCACCCCTCTACAACTTTCTAGAGTTAGTTGCAGTGGCAACCCTGACTGTGGAATAGGGGTGTGTGAAATTAACATGTATCTTAGTCAATCCAAGCCCCTCCCCCTCCAGAAAAAAATGTGAGGCATGGGATGGTGGTTCAATGAAGTGGAAGAGTCAGAAGTTTGCTTTGAACTTGTAACAGAAGGCTAGACAAAGTCCTGGGGGCATTTCTTCTAGAGGAAGAGTCATCCAAAGTCAAGTGCTAAGCACCATCTCACCCTCAGTACACAATCTGAAGATAGTTAATGAAGTCTAACAGTTTAGCTCCCGCCTAGAGGCTTTCAGGAAGGCATCCTAGCCTGACTATATTCTTCAGGCCAAGTTTATCAAGGAGACTTGGCAAGGAGAGGGGAATATTCAGCCCAGGCCTGGGTTCAGAGAATCATCGTTCCCTAATTAAAGGAAGAGCTATGTGTCAAGGGTGAAACAATAGAGAAGGAAGGCAGGAAGGCTGTTGCTTGGGGGTGGGGGGGGAATTTGGTTTTCAGAGGCCAGGAGGTGAAATGGAAACAGTCACCAAGCCTCAGTCTTCCCTCAACGAAACTGGGCCACATGCTAAGCTCTACCCTGTTGCAGGATCCTACTCTGACATGTCTACAGTGAGTTCACCCCTCTCTTTCTTCAGCTGTAACTACATAAAAAATATATTGTACAACCTGTGCTGTATGTTTGGTTTGTTTAAAATAAAACTGTGAGAAGAAGTGTATTTAGAGAGCATACATACTGTTATATGTTACGGTATCAATTCTTTTTTTTTATTACCAGGAAGCTATAGTTGAGCTGGAAAAGCTGGGAAGCTGCATTCTCCAGACTATAGTTTTCCCTGTAAAGATTCAAATGTCAGTAACTCAACTGAGTTTCTACCATCCTGTACTCCCTCAGCTGCGAGGCTCTTTCCCTGCCTGCAGGAATCGCTCACTCCCCACTTTCCTTTCCCAGTACTAACACAGAAGACTTAAGTTACCCATATACATACATACATACATACATACATACATACATACATGTGTGTGTGTGTGTGTGTGTGTATGTGTGTCCCTACTTGTTGACCAGACACTGTGAGAGACCTTCAAAGCTGAAATTGAAGACCTTTTGAAACGATTGGGTGATCTCTCTTCAAATTTTGGAAAGTAAAGAGAGAAACCGCTGACTGGAATCCAATGAGGAAGAAGAGGAAGCTGAAATTGAGCTCCAGGTTCCTGTCTTGATATCACCTCTATCCCCGCCCCCGCCCCCGCCCAAGTCTGCTTTCTTTGTTTTATAGTAGTCCTGGGGATGCTACTGCTAGTGCCCTTGGGGGATGGGGGGAATCCCTGCTAGTGCTGAACAAGCAAGCGCTCCACACTAAGCTGTCTGCTAGCATTTTTGAGGGGGAGGGGGCAAGGATGCTGGGAGAAAACCTTTTCTCTGAGGCGAGCTGCCACCAGAATGTTGGGTGCTGGCCCCAGAATGGTAATCGGGATCCCCAACTGTTGTCCTCTGCAAGAAGTTCAAAATCCCGTACACGTCTAAAACATACTGCCAAATCCAAAGCCCTGGCGCCAGCAGTGAAACTGAGCTGAGAGACCCTGGCATGCATTAGTGCTACAAGTCTTGGTGGCTGTGTTCTCGGTAGTGCTGTAATAAAACTCCTCGATTACACAGCACCGCTAAATACTGAGCCCCGATTTACAAAACTCGGGGTTTCTACCTGATCTGAGGAGGACTAAGCTTTGTCAATATTTTCATCTCTGGGTCCACACAAAGACTCCAGGGTATCTTGAACCTCAGACTCCAAACCAAGCTATGCCTGGTGGAAGTGGAACTGGAACGCTGGTCCTCAAAGGAAGCAGAACAAAGAGTCCAAGCCCAGCTCAAGCTAGCTCTAACACCCACCTAGGTGCTGGAGACAAATACTGCTGGGTTTGGGTTCATACCGCGGGGTCGCCCCATCACATCCTGCCCCTGCTACCAAGGCTCTGGAGCCTTCCAGAAACAGTTTTTCCAGATGCTCTCTCCTGGAATACTTCAACATCAAAACATGCAATGAGACAGAGAGGAAGTCCCAGACAGAATTTCCTGTCTTTGTCATTTGTAGGTAAAGAAAATATACAGGTAACTAGGAAGTTATCTGTAGTTTAAATTCAGAATACCAAACTACTGGGGCCGTGAATATGTGTGTTGAATTGGGATGGAACTGATTTGAATCTCTGCCCAGACAAATTTCTAACCTACTCAGGATTATAAGAACTAACCTACTCAGGATTATAAGGACTGGGTTCTTTCTGTTCTGCATAGTCTCAAAGAAACTAAAGGAAGCACTTCACCCTTAACAACAGCACCAAATCCAGGAGTAGTGTTCAAAGCAGTCGATTTGCCTCAACTTTTGTAGCACCCCACTTTACAGCTCTACTGGCCCCCAATAATTTATGCAAGACAAATCTTTGCTCCCACTCTCAAGCAAGTACCTCTCTCTTAATTTCCATTTGCCGCTAGCTTTCTGTCTTAAGGAGCATCAATCACAAAGAACTTGGGTGTTGGGCGGGTGAAGCTCCCACCTAAGGTGGGCCCCTGGCATTAATTGTCCCAATAAACTGAGATATAATGTGCATAATGCAATGGTGCAATATGGCAGAGTCCACGTGTATGACTTAATTAAGCCATTTGCAGCTTGATGCTGCAAGTCAACGGGTGTGCAAGTGGATTAACAATTGCTGGTTCCCCTTATCCTCAGGATGGCGCGTAATTACTTTACTAGCAGTACATATCAATTTTTGATGATTGCAGAAGCCATGCTTGCTTCACCAAGAAGTTTCTTAATAACTCTCCATTGTGTATTTTAAAAAGTAGTGCTTGGAAATATTTTAAAGTCATTCTTAGTGTTTTCATAGATTTTCATTGTCATTTTTAATGGATCCTTGTATTCCTTGTGCATTATTTTACAAAGAGGCTGAGGTAGAATTTTAATTCTCTGTTTGATGAGGAAAGGAGCAGGATCCTTAGCCCTTTTTGTCATTCACCTAGACAGCACTATGCTCAATGCAAAGCTGAAATAAAATGAAGATTATTTTTATAAGTGTCCTTTATAAAGTCTTACAGATTCAGAGTGCCATTACTTTGACGATGCACTTTCTGCAGCACCTCACTGTCCACATAAATCTACATAGCTTGTTCCTTTTAAATATAATTGAAAAGGACTATGAGCATCCTGGAGCTCTGCATCATTTCCCCACATAAACCAACCCTAGGAATGTCCTGAGTGATGCACACTTCTTGTGGACAAGGCTAAAGGAAAGCAGGGCGTCTGGTGGCCCAGTGGGGGTGTGTGTGTACTAACATGGGCTGATGAAATTTGAAAGAGGTCTAATAAAATTATGCAACTTGATGACAAAGACATTGACACTCCTGCTTCCTAGACTCCTTGTCTTTTGTCTAGAGTCAGATGGCATTAAGCCCCAACTCTCCTCCATTCGGGCTGGAATGGGTGGCACTGATATGCATTTGTTCCATGTGATTTACTACTTGAATCTTAAGTCAAAGCTGATCATTTGACCTCTCTGGATTGAACTAAATTCATCATCTATAATTTTATTAAAAAGCCGAATGAGCATCAATCATAATGAGAGCATGGTGAGCCAACATTTTTTTTTTCAGAGAAGCTTATCAACTTCATGGACATGTGATACTTATGTGAGTTTTTTTTTTCTTTTCTTTTCTTTTTTTTTTTTTTTTTTTTTTTTTGCCTTGTGCTAAGCCGACAAACACCTGACACGTCTTCTGAGGTCATAAGGTCAGTGCATTATCCATGGTTAGTATCATTTTGAAGAGGGATTTTCAATTTAACTAGGTCCAGAGAAGAATGAGATGGCCTCTCGATTTAAGCACAGTTCTAAATGATGCCCCATGCTTTTAGATTCAAGCAACAGTATGACAAATGACAAACTATATCTCAGCCTATCTGAAGTAGACTTCACAAAATCCCAGAAAGTGAAATTGGATTATACTTTCTCTTCCCCATTTCTCACTGTGTTATGTAGGTGATTTGACATCACTGTTCTTTGGAGGGTCCTTATGTCAGAGAACTGTGAAGTAGTGACATAAGACTAAGTCATGCCTCATTAGAACATTAAGGACAGGTAAAATTTTCCAGTAGTCTTTGAAATTGAACTTGACCTTAATTCTTTAAAATTAAGGCCAACGGGTCCCTGTTTTGAAGGGTCCCTTATCAGACTAGATTTGTTCTCCTACCTGAAGCAGGTGATGTTTCTGCAAAGACATCTGAATGACAGCAGGAGTGGAGGACAAATCTAATAAAGCCTAATAAAGCATGAGCATCGAAATGTCATTAAACTTAGGAAGATGAGGATCAAAATCACCACAAAGGTAAATGTCTTCATTAGTCTGATCTCTGAAGACTGTCGAACATTTCATTAATTTATAATTTATGATTGTTTGACAAATATTGAAAAGTATGTAAATATGAGTGAGATAATGTCTTTTCTGCGGGAGATGAGGAAATGACCCAAACTGTACGTGCCTGCAAGATTACACACAGGACCCAGCTCTCTGCTGTCAAACTGTGCCGCCCCCTTCAGCCAACATATTGTGCAAGTGACAAGTGAAATAGTGCAGATAAACCAATGGCTTAAAACGTAATAAAGACAACAGCCATTTGCATTTTTTACATTTTATTACAAAGGTAATTTACTATGACACATTTCTGAATGTAATTTATGAAAACGTGTTAAAGCAATTACATCGTGTATACAGCTCTCAGAGCTACAGACTTCAGATAAATAATAACATTATAGATCTTCAGAGATTTTCACTATTAAAAACATATCATAAAAGAAAATCCTTTATTTCAAAACTGATTTTACATGAGAAGATAATGTCATTAAAATTTAAACTTAAGAATAAAATCTTGAAAAACAATATAAAATAGATGAATAATATTCTTTGCTGGAGTTGTGAAATTAAATCTTTGTTGTGACAACTTGTTCATTTTATAGGGTTTATTATCACGGTATTTTTTCTTTCCTGGAGTCAGTATGAAGTGCAAAGTATTAAAGACTTCATTGGTCGAAGATTCAAAAGGGGTGTTATGTTTTCCTTCTCTACATTCTGAGAACATTCTTTTTCTGCAAGTCTCTTCTGTAAGTCACAGAACTGTTCCAGCTTTAAAATATAAGAGAAAAGATCATTTCCTGATGGTCAGGAGTGCCTGAGTCAGTCCTTCAAGCACAACAATCTGCCAGGAGTTATCAAAATGACACAAAAATTCCATGAAGGGAAAGACAAGAAAAGCATACATTATAAAACATAAAATCAAAACTAGAGCTATTTACTTCCTTCTCTTACTCTCCTTACACCAGTTTATTTCCTGGTAGCAGTATCATATATTCTGAGCCTTGTGGTGCTTGACTAGTAATTTTATATCCAGCCTCCAACTGTTTTTGTTCTGTTTTGCTTTTACTAACTTTCTTGAGGGGTCTTGCTTTTTTAAAAAATGTTATCTTTAAAATGTATTAATAATGCAAGCCTGAAATGGACTCTGATCTTGCTCATAAGGGAAAGTTCTGGATTTATTCCACAATTTATAAACAAGTTGCAAAATTGAGGCTGTATTGTCACCTGAACCATTCCCAAAGGGGTCTTAACTATTGTGACAAGTTTAGAGCCAAGAGCCACAACCCAAAGATTGGCAAACTAAGCAAACAGACCCCAGATATAATGAAATGTGATGTGACATCAGCTAAAATAGGCAATGGATGTTCCCAGTGTTCTTCAACTCAGGGGTCCTGATAACTCACTCATATTGGCCTCCAAAGCTTCAGCCTCCTTCCTGGTTTGAACATCCTCAAGGCATAGGAGCCTTTGAAGAGTTTCCACAGAGTCCCAATTCAACTGCCAAAAGTGGACTGTCACTAAAGATGGTACAGTGTGTGTCTTTTGAAGAGACCACCATTTACTGAAAGTAAGGAACAGTAGACAGGCACCTGTTCCATTTGGATTCCTAACAGATATTTGATGACCAACCATAGAGAATGTACACTGACACTCCTTTCATCTTCAGACAAAGATTGCAGTCCTGACCCACCAAAGACTGTGTATGTCAACCTTGGTTAGACAGGCAGCCCTAGATTAGGATATTATCACCTTTCAGGAGCATGGATGCCCTTCAACCTATATTGAATAGATTCTCACTTTACCACTAAGGACTGCTCCCTGCCTTCCCTACATCTCTGTCCTAGCCTAATTCCAAGCCTAACTCCTGTGGAAAATTGGTTTTAGAATTATCCCTTTAGCCTCCAGACCTGGACTAGGCAAGGGGGTGGGCTGTTAGTTGGTTGTAACTGGGGTTAAGTCAGCTCTTTGCTCCAGCCTTTTGTCTCTCTTGGAATGTTTTAGGGGTTGCATATGCTTTTGTGTTGCAAACAGCAAGCGGGGTCCCAGGAGTCTTCCACCCCATGCCTGATTGTGAGCTCTGGTTTCCCTAGACAACTGTGGCCAGCAGGAGGACTCCCCCACAACTCCAGCTTGGTACAGAGAAGAGCTGGAACACTCCAGGACTCAAACAAAGTTCTCTCTTTCTCGAAGGAGTGAAGGAAAGACAGAAGAAGAAGAGAGAAATAGGTTTAATAATTGATTTCACAAAGTAAACTACTTGTACGTGAGGACTATGGAAAGGAACATGTAATAAGGAAGACAGAGAAAACAAGTAGCAGTTGATTTGTCAGTTCCAATGTGGAAGCACTCTCCCTCCCCAAGCAACAGGGAAACCACAAAGGATAGAACTCTTTGCTGTTCAGTTCTCTGAACACACATGGGTTTTTATCAGCTCAGCCATCATTGTGATGACTTACAAATACAAACTTTTTCATGTGCTCTCATTATTTTTCCCTTCTGTTCTGCACTTCAGATTTTTCTTTCCAAATAGTCAAATGACTTTAAAAATAGGCAAAGGGGAAGAAAAAAAAAAAAAAACTCAACCGTTGCCACCCAAGAAATGATAAATAGCATCACATAGCTAATCGCTGGAGGGTGTGTTTATCAATTCATAATCATTTATTCTTGGTGATGTATGGCCCTTACTCTTAAATCTGAAAAGCTTCTATTTGAAGGTGTGAATAGCTTTCCCCTCTTCTTGCAGCAAACCTTCCTACATTAGCAGTGATTGATCTCATGTACAATTCGTCCCAGAGTGCTATTTTACTGGGGGAACACTGGCTTTTGGAGATTAACTGGGGAGTCTGTTACATATTAATGAAGCCTAGAGATATGCTAACGTTTTGGTAATTTAGTTATTTGTGTCTATAGCCATCGTCGTTATTTTCTTTTAGACCCCTGCGGTTGCTATCCATCGAATTAAAAAGTGGTCCTTAGAATTATTTTATCTGCTGGCAACTAAACGCCCTTTAATGTGGAAAACAAATGTTGACTTCTTTCTTGAAGGATTCATGCTTCCTGGCCAGACGGCAACGTGTGTTAAACTGTATTCGTGGGAGATTTAGTTTTCATTCTGGGAGACTGCGCTAAAGTAATAACTGACAAGAGGAAAGAAAAGAAGCCCAAATTACACACACACACACACACACACACACACACACACAGAGAGAGAGAGAGAGAGAGAGAGAGAGAGAGAGAGAGAGAGAGAGAGAGAGAGAGAGAGAGAGTTTGATCTAGGTAAGAGGAGTAAGGAAAACCTCTAATAGAAAACATATTCTATTAAGAGGTTTGTTTCTCCAAGATATTGGAAACCTAAGCTGGACAGGTGTTAGGAGTGAGGCTGGAGAGGGAGGAGCAATGGAATTGCCCACTGATTTGCAGCCTAACAATTTATATGCCACCAAATGAGACGTCGACGTCATTAATGCCTGTGTGCTCCCGTGTAGATGGTGAATGAATTCACCGAAGAGAAGCAGCATCTCACAAGAAGATTGCTTTGTGACGCAGACTAAAAACAGTAATCTGTTTTTCCTGTTAAGAATTTTCTGGGCATTCTTCCTAGACTGCTTTCTGAATTTCCCTCAAAATATTTGGGATTTGTCTGCGAGTAGGAGACAGGAAGCCTTTTCGGAATGTTTGCAAAGTTCCTGGGCTCTTTGGGGGATGCAGAATGGCAGCTGATTGAAGGAAAGGGCTAGAAGGGCAGAAAGGATGATGAAACCAGTGGTCAGAATGGAGTTCCACTCCTGCTTTAAGTGAGAAAAAAAAATGAATTGCACCTTTCCATTTCTACATAGTCTAGGAACCCTGCTGAGTTAGGAGAGACCCAGCACACCTGGGGGGGAAAGTTAGTAAAGGAGCTTTGGGTGAATCGCTCTCACTCTCTCCACTCTGGGTTCTCCTCCCCCTCCTCCTCCTCCTCCTCCTCCTCCTCCTCC
>JADRCD010182300.1:0-11863 GCA_019843815.1 Montemys delectorum
CCCCGGACTGTGGACCTGCTTCCTTCAGAATAAGCTTAAGCGTTGGGTTTTGGTGACTCTGTATTTGGGAGGTGCATGCCGTTCTTGTCTTGGCTGGGACACAATACTGTGGCTGGCATTAGGACAACCATACAGACCTACAAGGCTCAATCTAGTTCTGACACATACAAACCCACGTGTTTCCTGTCACCTACGTCTGTGCTAGGCAGCTTCTCGGTAAGGAAGGACACATCCACTCTGTTGACGGGAGCCAACGTCTGTCCAGTTTCTCAGGGCCTACAAACTGTTCCCTTTTCTGCAACAAGCCACAGGAGGAAGAAGGATTGGTACATTTAGGTTTTCACCCCCTCTCCCTACCTCTCTGCCACCCCCACCCCCCAAAACAAAACATGCAGGCCAGCCCCAAGTAGAGGATGTCATGTATTAGAAATCATGGTGTTTTTATGCTTCATAAAATTTAAAAAGTTTATAAAGTTAAAGTACCAGAAAATGGAGTTGAAAATAAGAAAAATTCAAATAGCCACACAGAGATACAATTTCCTCCACAATGGATCAGTCAATATTTTCAAACTCGGGAGGCTCAGGAGGAGGGGAACAGGGATGGTGTCCCCTTCTAAGGTAGGACTTAGAGGGGTCAAAAGGTTTGTGGAGAGAAACTAGCTTTCTGTAACAGAAGCTCAAACACGCTTCTTCTGCTGTCTTGCTGTTCAGGGTCTGCCGTTTCTTTACTTGATAAAGTTACCTGTAAAACAGAGATGTGAGCTTGAAGCATTTCACTGAGTGTCGAGAGAAGCAGACGATGGCCACATAGCGTTTGCCAATCGTTAGGTTGATATTTTTGATGAAAAAACATCAAAGTTTGATGGAAAATTTTCTAGTTGAAATGTACTACAGTGTGTTGGCACAGAGGCCTGGAGCACTGCCTGACTGACGGTGAACCTGAAAACCATTGTAGCCAGGGAGGCTTGGCTATCTGTGCCCTGGAGCTTTTCACCCACTCAATTCCCATTCGATTTTTGGATAGATTTCCTGAGATGTCTGAAAATTATGTAAATTAGAAGTCAGGGTTCAACTTAGAGATAATGTCATAAGAAATTAAGGATCTCTTTGAATAGGAGAACGGCACATGCCTTTGGAGGGAGGGGGATAAATCTAGTGTGTTTTTCAGGACCAGGGAACATTCAGTTACCTGAAATCGTGTGTCAAGAGTGTGTGCATCAGCCTCCCACTGAGCACTGTGCTGAGCCTAGGATTTGGGTCTGTTTAGTTTTTATAGGACTTTGGAGATGGGGCCTGGCTGGTTCTTAATGAAAGCTTCCTGATTACTTGGGGCTGGTATGGAATGGTCTGTGGCTTAGATAGTGTGCCAGTCAGACTTTGTGTTGCTGTGACCTAAATATCCTTTGAAACTAAACACACAGGGAAGAATTCCTCATTTCACTCACACTTTCTGAGGGTTTGGCCCTCATGGTGACAGGGTGTGGTGCGGCGGAACTGTTCAACTCAAGGCAACCAAGCAAGCAACATGGAGGAGGGGGAAGGTGCCAGGACAAGCGTTTCTCCAACAGTCAAGCTCCCATGATCCACTTCTTCAGCTCTGCCTCCCTCCCACTGTTCACCATTTCCCAATGCCACCGTCTGTGCTCTGGGAATCTGATACAGTCCTGGTCCCAGCAGTCGTGATCAAAACGTGTCTAGAACACATTACTAGTGCCAACTGAGGTGTGCTTTACTCATCTCCTGGACGTTTCTCAGTCCAGTCTTAAACTGAGAGCCAAGATGGATCATCACATGCTGTGAGGCGAGGGACCAGGAAGAAGCTACAAGTATGTAGGAAGGCTGCAAACTCTGCATGATAGGAACCTAAGGAGAACAAGAGAAGGAGGAGACGCAAGCCATGGTTTTGGGATGAGATGGAAAGGATTTGTCAAAATGGTAGTCAATGGAGAGCCAAGGTGGAGCCTAGTGGAGTAGATGGAAAGGAATCTAGCTCAAGCTCCTGTTCTCACGAGCTGCCTTGAGTGCTGAGCTCAGCTCCAGCCACCAGCTTTCAGTGAATGGAATTCGTAATCTCCTTTCCCAGTAGGCTCTGCCTGCCCATATGTCCCAGCAGCTGCATGACTAGCAAGGGCGAGTGAGTCTCAAAAGGGCTGTGATGCTTGCCTCTGGCTAGACCCAGTGCTGACATCTTCTTACAAATCCCCAAAAGGAGTTTCTTGGGGAGCCTGCGTGTTCTCAGAGGATCTTAGGGTCTGATACTGGGGCACAGTCTTGATAGCCTGAGCAAAATGTAGCTCTCAAAGTAGAGACGTGGCTTAAGTAGCACCCCGTTGTCTCTGCAAGGTAATAAATAGTCCTCTGCCTTTTAAAACTTATTTATCTTAGTCAAAATATAGACTGTTGGAGATGGAGATGTGGCTCGGTGGTTAAGAGCACAGGCTGCTAGTCCAGAGTATCTGGGTTAGATTTCTGATACCCATCCACGTGGCTGCTTACAATTGTCTGTGGTGCCAGTTGCAGAGGATCCGACTGTCTCTACTGGCCTCTGGCAGCACCTGGGATGCATGTGGTGCACAGGCATATGTGCAGGCATAATACACATTCCTAAAAGCAAGATGAAGAAGTAAATTTTAAAAAGAAATGTTTTAGAAAGATATGCTGTTGAGTTGGATCCACTAAGAAATACACACTACTGTAATCCCATCTGCTCTGTGGAATGTAGAGAACAAATAACTAGACCTAATATGACAGAGGTACTTCTATCCCAAGATGAGAATGAGATCTCAGGTGGGATGGAGTATAGGGATGTTTAAGGGTTCTCTAGTTCTGACATAATGACCAGGGGCCATATTGGCTTCCTCCCTTGATGTATTGCCAAACAGAAAGAGAAAATGAAATTGGAAAATCCCAATTACGCAATTATTTCTATAAGGCATGATATTGAAAAGAAATACCCTTGTCTGAAGCTCTTTCAGGGGCTATTACCATGATTTCTGGGATAAGAAATGTTCAGTTAAGGTCGTTGAGAATCTGGTGCCTTGGCACCTATTTCCAATTAGATAATGACTTTTTGTAAGTGTCTCTGTCTGATGCAGACTATTGATCTGCTCATGGAGCCAACTTTTGCATTACTATAAATTACTTGGGCAGCGCTGCCATTTTCATACCTCCCTTCTCAAATTAAAAGTGTAGGACAAAATCGGGAGGGATCCAGGGTTGAGAAGGTCAGTCAGTGTGTGACTAACAGATGCAGTCTACAAGGTATATGAAACTGGAACAAGAGAAAAAGAAAAGCAAATGGGAGGATTGTTTTTACAATGTCACACAGTTTGTGTTTCTCACTAAGCTTTTAAAAATATGGTCCATGGCTTCTCTGAGCTTCTGTGAGTATGCTAGTTGACTCCTTAATATTTCAGCTGGATGGAAGTGTGGCCACATACGTATTTGTTCTGGGGGCTCCTCTGGTTTTGGAAGAACATCTTAGCTTCAGCTTTCTTTATTGAAACATAGCAAATATATAACAGGTTGCCATTTTTCTCAAGGCAACCTTGACACAGACGAGACTTACTTCTGTGAAATGTTGTGAAGGCTGGTGGCACCTGAGATCCCGGTGGTATGTTGAGTAGTGGGCGGAACCTGATTCTCCTCACATTCCAGACACCATGAAACACACTCTCCAGTGGAAGGACAGGCTATTCCACCCTCAGCCTCAGTCTATGGTCTTAAGCAGCCTCAGACTGAAGGATGCATGGCCACGTTTTTGAGCAAGGATGGCCCACTTCAGGTTGATGACAGTGGCGAGAGGGGCCTCATAGAGTAACCTGGTTCCTCTTCTCATCACCTCTGATGCCTTTTCCAAGACTGGAGTTGTCTGTCCACTCCCCCCTCAACCCCATCTTTTAGGGAAATCTCTGGCAGTTCCAACTGGAGTTCAGATAATTAAGACTCCCCCTCCCCAAATATAGTGTTTTATGGCACGCAATCATTTCTGTGATTGTTTAATGACACAAGTCCAGATAATAAAAGGAAACAACAGCTTTCATACACTCAGGACTCCAAATACTGAGGAATGTAGCCACACCTGGCCAGAAGTCAGTCAGGCACAGATAATGTCTGTCTCTAGGGCTCATTCACATCCCAAAGAGACTATCCCCGGAGCCATTATGCACCAATAACTCAGGTGGAATCTAAATATGAGCATGTTTAAGATTTCTCTGAGCCAAGCCAAAAGCTGGTTCTGATACATCCTGACCGGACTTCACACTGGGTTCCTCTCTTGGTATATTGCCAGAAAGAGAATGAAATTGAAAAGTCCCATTGGGTAATTCTTTCTGCAATACTGAGGCTGAAAAGAAATCCTCTTGTGCTCACACCTCCACAGATGAATCTGCATTTCCAGCTCTCCTTGCTCTACAGAAAAGGGAGAGCATAGGCTTCTGAGAGCTTCCTGGCTAGTGAGGAGTCACAGCCCTGCAAACCCCCCCCCCCATTCTGTTTCTTTTGTTTTTCTGCACATTAATAACACCGTTTTCTTTTCCCTCTATCAAATCTGCCAGCTTATTCCACTAAACCTTGAGAAGTGAGAGATGACGTTTCCTTTTGTCCTTTGGGAACAAAACCCTTTCTGCCTCATTGTGTTAGAGGATCTGTGTGACTTGGGACTGGAGAGATGGCTCAGCCATTACGAGAACTTACTCCTCTTTGCGGAAGACCTGGGTTTCCCCCCTAGAATCCATGGAGGAAAACACACACACCGTTCTCCCATCTAAGGATCTTCACCCTCCACCCAGGCCACCGCCTCATTTCTCCTTGCTTTGTCCCTGCAGGCCAGTAGCCAGTCCTTCTCATTCCTCTGGGTGTCTGGTATCAGATTGTTACCGATGCTCAAAGGAACATCTGTCAAACACTTCCAAGCCTGGAAGCTTCTCCATTTGGCATAGAGCAAGGGGAAGCAACTACTGTGGTTTTTGAAGCCTTACCTCAAGTGTACTACTCTCTAAAGGAATTCCTTCACATGCTGCTCAACTTAATAAATATCTCCCTCTGTCTGTCTCTATGTCTGTGTCTCTGTGTCTCACTCTGTCTCTCTCTCTGTCTCTGTCTGTCTGTCTGTCTGTCTGTCTCTTCTCCCCCCCCCCCGTGTGTGTGTGTGTGTGTGTGTGTGTGTGTGTGTGTGTGTGTGTTTATGTGTATGAGTACAGGTGCATTCATTCCACAGTGTAGCTGTGAGGGTCATAGGACAGTCTTAAGTAACCTTTCACATTGAGACAGTGTTATTTACCAATGGACATGCCATTTGAACTGGCCTGTGATCTCCTGAGGACTCTCTTGTCTCCACCTCCTACCTGAGTGTGCTGGAATTATAGACATGTGGTACCATGTCTGACTTTATGTAGATTCTGGGCATCTGCACTCCGATCTGCACATTTGTGTGGTAAATGTTACCCATTGGCCACCTTAGACCTCACCCTCTCTCCTTTGATTCACTCTCTCAGTCCCAACACACATGCCTCTCAGGTACCCTCCAGGCAAGTAGATGGACAATTGGCTGTCTTCACTCCAGCTTTGACTGCCTTCCTCCCAGGTTCTGTTTAGTACCTCATTTTGGGAAACATTTCATTTTAAGTCATAGGGCTAAAATAAATACAGTTAAAATCCTGTTCGTTGGCTTTGTTTTGCTTAGTTTTGTTTTTACCTTGTTGCTGTTGCTACCTAATTCTACATTAGTCATCAGAAGAGAGGTGATATCAAACGCACTTGCAAGGTGCTAGTGTGTAAACACAGAAAAGCAGAGAATAAACAGATTGAAAAGGCTTGGAGGCAGGTATGGCTGGCCTAGAAGACAAGGTGTTAGAGTTGTTGGACAGTGCCGGTCAGCTGTAAGCTGTGGGATGTGATGACACAAGGATGGGAGGAACGTGTGAGCCCAGGCAATGCACAGGGTGCTTGTAACCATACTGCCAGCGCCAAGTCTTTCTTGCTAGAGTTTACATCTCTTTAAACCATAGGCTTTTCTTCCCCCAAGGCCAGAAGTGACCATAATTGTGCATGTTTTTTACAAGTTGAGAATATACAGTTAGAGAAAAATGTATTTCATGTACGTCTGAGAAGAGATTCAACATAGTTGAATGTGGGAAGCCCTTGGCGCACGCAATGTTGTTGGGGTCACTACTGTTTTGAGAGTATATTAGGCTAAATAAATTTATGAGTATTTGCTACATGCAAAATGTAGCGGTACATGGTATGTTAAGAACCTGCAGGATGAAAAACCTCATGCCTTCCATTTAAAAAAGCGAAGAGAGAGACAGTCATTAAAATGTAAATCCATCACTACACTCTATGCATGCATTATTATTTATTTACTTCTCATGGGTACTTTGCCTATATTATGCTTGTGCACCATATATGTGTCTGATAAGCATGGAAACTAGACGCCAGAAGAGGGGACTGGAGTTACAGACCCTTGTGAGCTGACATAGATGAGCGCTGAGAATTGAACCTGGGTCCCCTGTAAAGTAGCTAGTGCTCTTAATTGCTGAGCCCTCTCTCCATCCCCTGAACATTCACACACAACAGTTGAGACACAGAGCCTCCAAACCTACCAGGAAAAGGTAATGTAATCGGGATGAACTGACATCGTGCTTTGTGGAGGCCCGTATTTCTGAGATTAATTGCATCCAGAACGTTTGCATTTCTTGATAGCCAAAGGAATCCTATTTAAATGTTAGATGTGCTCAACTAAGCACAATGTGGAGGAATCAGAAAGAAGAATCAATTTTGTATTACTCACCCCATCCTCTCCCAACCTCCAAACGCAGTGAAAACAAGAAATGAAATCTCAAGAGAAACGCCACTGACATTGAATCATTTGGAAGGTCACCGTGTTTTGTAAGTAGAAGAATCTGGAGAAATATAGACTTCAAAAGCTATTTTAAGCAACCAAACAGTAGCTGGCATAAAGGCAGCAATCACAGTGTAGACGGAAAGCATGGGCTGGGCTGCAGGAGATATGAGTTCTATTATTAAAATTAAGAGCTGCCCTTCCTGCATCCTGACTCTGTGCCAAGTCCTACACCAAGGTTTTTGTCAGTCCAGGAACAATCTCCAGAGGTTTGGGCAAATTGCTCCACTTCACTTTTTCTATATCTGCAGCAAAGGCCTGAGTCTTGGTTCTAGAAGGGGACAGAATCAATTCCTGTCCATTTTCCATGCCCTATTTGCCAAGGACCAGCCTCAGCTTGGAGAGGGATTCTGAGAAAGGGGTGTTTGGGAGTAGCGAAAACAAACGACTTGAAGTCAAATTGTGGGTCCAAGTTGGCCACCTGTGTACTGCTGGGGACAGCTTTCCAGTCTGCTTTCTCTCTGCTCTGCTTTCTCTGGAGATCTCCAGACAGCTCTCTCTCTGTGGTCTGCTTGATACCGTTCTCCAAGCAGTTCTTGCTATTCTAAAAGGTTTTCTGGATAGCTCATCTCTTGCAGATCATAAGCCAAGTTTTATTTATTTATTTATTTATTTTTGTTTTGTTTTGTTTTGTTTCTGATTCAGGGTTTCTCTGTATAGCTCTGGCTGTCCTGGAACTCACTCTGTAGACCAACCTGGCCTCGAACTCAGAGATCTGCCTGCCTCTGCCTCCCAAGTGCTGGGATTAAAGGTGTGCGCCACCACCACCCGGCAGCCAAGTTTTTATTGTACATACCAATCCAGTCACTTATTCAAGGTTTCCTTTTGATTAGCCTATGAATCAGTGTACTAGCTAGTTTTGTGTGTCAACTTGACACAGGCTGGAGTTATCACAGAGAAGTGAGCTTCAGTTGGGGAAATGCCTCCATGAGATCCAGCTGTGGGGCATTTTCTCAATTAGTGATCAAAGGAGTAGTGCCATCCCTGGGCTGGAAGTCTTGGGTTCTATAAGAGAGCAGGCTGAGCAAGCCTGGAGAAGCAAGCAAGCCAGCAAGGAACATCTCTCCATGGCCTCTGCATCAGCTCCTGCTTCCTGACCTGCTTGAGTTCCAGTCCTGACTTCCTCTGGTGATAAACAGCCATGTGGATGTAAGCTGAATAAACCCTTTCCTCCCCAACTTGCTTCTTGGTCATGATGTTTGTGCAGGAATAGAAACCCTGACTAAGACAATCAGCATCCAGTAACTCCAGTCCCTAAATTCTTAAGAGACCTAAAACACATTTTAACATTGCAAAAGAATTCAGAGATCTGCCTGCCTCTGTTAAGCACAGGCAATAAACTAGCTGGGTGGAACTCCATCCTGAACCATTTCTACCACACCCGGGCCTGGACTTGCTGCATCCTTCTTTTTTGAGACGTTATATATTTTTGAGCCCATGTACTTCGAGTTCTTATCCACAGCCTTAAGGGCTGTCCTGAAGGTCCCAGCATTTACCATTTTGTTGAGACATTAGCCATGTCTTTGCCTCCCGGACTCATGATTATCATGGAGTCATTAATGTTAACAGGGAGGACGCTCCTCAGAGGAACATGAAATATGTCCATTTTATATAAAGAAGCCCTATGCCCACGGCAGCCATCGACACTCGTGGAGGCTCATACTTGCTGGCCCTGTCTCCACCAAGGCTATGCCAGACCTGGCACATACTGTCCAAGTCCAGTTGCCCCTATGATAAAAGAACTCTATCTGAATGTCAACCCACACTGTTGGGAATGAAGGAAGTTTGGGATGAATGAGCATTGGTAGAAGAGGCTGGGACAGCCCACAGAGGCCTTGCTGAGCACCGCAGAATGGCCATTCATCTTGCTTCCTAAGCAGGCAAACTCCTGATCCCTGTACTTAACTTCCTGAACCTGTAGAAAGCAGGCACCTTAGGCAGTGCCATCTGGGACCCTGATGGCTCTGGGCTGCCTTGGTTGAGCATTTGTCTCTCCCCATCTCTGCTCCCTGACTTTTCTGGAAATATCTTCAAATAATCACTCATTACAGGAGTCAGATTATCAGCACAAAGGCTTAGGTTCAAACAGATAAAAGCAAACCCTGCCTCCTCTAGAAAGTTGTGTTCAAGCACAGAGATGCCCAAAGGCTGTTTGGGAGTGCATGCTGCCCAGAGACATTGAATCTATTGTGGTGTGCACATATGGGTGCTGAGAACTGAACCTGAGTCCTTTGGAAAGGCAGCCAGTGCTTTTCTCCATCCTCTCAACAACTAATTACAGCAGTTCTCTTAGATTATAAGTGTAAAGGACAAAGAAGATTTAGAAAGCTCCATTCTACCACTGGCATTTCTCACAATTGACTGAGAATACTGATTTCCCACAACGTCTGTTGCTAGTGATGGCAAAACCAACCAACCAAGTAGACCATACTCCCTACGAAGTGGAAATAGAATAGATAGTTACGGGTGGATGGATGGGGTGGTGGTGGAATGGGGGATCAAATGGGGAGGGGGAGGGAAGAAGAAGGTAAGGAGGAGAATATGGGGACAGGAAGCTAGAACTAAGAGCCATTCGAGGAGTCATATGAAAACCTACTACAGTATAAGCTTCTTAAAAATATAAATAAATCACCTGCTGCTGGGGCAGACCAAAGAAAGATGACCAAGCACACACCTGGTCATGCCAGCCTGCAGAGGCTGGAAGAAAGACACCCAAGCACCTGTCATGGGTGCCTCTAGGATGGACGAATGTGTGATGGAGACATAGGAAAGATGGAATACACAGCGGAAAGATGGAAGAGAAAACAAAGCCGAGGAATCCGTACACTGAGGAGAGCGGTGGAATGAAGACTTGAAGGTGGTGAGGATCAGGCAGATGAAGAGTCCAGAGTGAGGTCCTGGACCAGACTCCTGCTGAGGGCCACATCTGGGTCCATGGTCCTGCTGCAGCTGGTGTCTATGTCTATGTCTGTGTCTATGTCTCTGTCTCGAGTTACCACCAAAGGCTAAGAGGATGTCAATGGTCTGGGCTGCCACCACATAACATGTTGAAGCTATGGGGACATCAAAGCCCATGCTGCTACCAGGGGCCATGTCTAGGTTTGTGGTCCTGTGACAGCTGGTGTCTGTGTTGATATCGCAGGCCTGAGATACTACCAAAGGCCATGCAATGCCCCTGGTCTGGACTACCACCTGAGGTACAGTGCTAAGCTGGCCCTACCCCTTGAAGGCTACCCTACTCCTGAGAACTGGCCCTGCCCTTAGGCTGGACAGCACAGAAGAACTGACCCTTGTGGCAGGGGGTATACATGAGCTGCCCCAAGGACATGAGAGGAAGAGAGTTGATCCTGTCCCTTGCTGGCTGGGCCATTGGGTGAGCTAGCCAGGGCAATTGCCAAAGAAATTCCAAAGATTATAGTGACTACTATTTCAAAAAAGGCATGTGAACTGGGGCTGGGACTTAGCTCAGGGGCAGAGTAGTGAATAGCATAGCAAGGCCCTAGCTTTGATCTCCAACACTGCAGGGGACAGGACTGGAAAAGTCTTGTGTAAAAATAACAAGTTAGACTTTGTAATGTAGGTGTGATTCTGTTGAAATAATGAAAACTGTGTGGTATTGGCATTAAATGGAGAAGTCTGTGGAACAGAGAAGGAAATTAAACAAAAGAGATGATCATGAAAGACTTCCCAGTGATGGTGAAGGTGGATTCCAGCCTGGGGTGAAGATCAAGTGGGCAGCATTCTAGAATTCTGGGAGACTCAATTACTCAAATGGAAAGTAAGTAAATGGTAGGCAATGACGTAAGGGATGAAGAAGGACTTAGTAAACCAATCAATAAAGGAACAGCTTGACATCAAATAAAATAAAAAAGGCTGTTGGCCAAGGAACAAGTACCTACTGTGCACAGGAGGTTACTCTCTCTCCTGACATGAATGTATAGGCATGCTCACTGTGATAAGATCATTAAATATGCCAAGAAAAAATCAGAAAAAAATGCCAAGGGGAAAAATTTAAAGAATAAAATAATTATTTAATTATTATGAAAAGGACAAAATTTTTAGAAATAAAAATCAACCACATTAACCTTTTTTCTATCAGTTTGCAATGAATATGCTCTATCATTAACTAAAATCAGTCATGTTTGGGTTTGGAAAAGGAGTACTTCATACACTGCTTCCAAAAGGGTCAACAACGGAGGAGAGAAATTGGATCACAGGGACAAAGTCTTAAACCTCTGTACAATGTCTCCTGAGATCAAAGAAAAAGTGTAGATTTAGGCAAGATTTAAGTCTGCAAGTATGGATAATCTTAAAAAAAAAAAAACAAAAAAACTTCCATATAACTGAGCCAGTTCGTTCCTTGGCATATAATTAAGTGCTCAGCCATAATGACTGCTGCTATATTCACAATAGTTAGGAAATGGGGACAACCTAAATGTTCTTCAACAGATGGATGGAGGAGGACAGTGTGGCACATAAACTTTATGGAATATTATTCAACTGTAAAGAAAAAGTGAAATCATGAAATACAAAGGTAAGGCAGGTACACCTAGAAAAGATTGTATTGAGTGAGTTGACTCAGACGCAGAAGGGTAATTTCTGCATGTTCTCCCTCATCTGAAGTTCCTAGCTCCAACTCTTTAAAGATGAGTACATGACATGGAGTAACCACAGAAGCCAGGAAAGTACATACAGACACAATAGGGGCACATCTGGGAGGGAACTAGCGGAAGATGGGAAGGCAATACGAAATGAGAAACAGAATAATTGGGAGGGGCCTCCAACTGGAGAGGAGGGACGGAGTTCAATACAAAAGGAAAAGGCAGACCAAAAAACACCAAGGTTGCATGATCAAGTCTCAACCTATCATATTATCTTAGTTACCTAAAAATTATTCCCTTTGTCAATCTCACTTTCTCTCTCTCTCTCTCTCTCTCTCTCTCTCTCTCTCTCTCTCTCTCT
>JADRCD010182302.1:0-11558 GCA_019843815.1 Montemys delectorum
TCTGATGATTTCTACAAATTAGCTGAATAAAAAAACACATGCAAGTGATTTAATACATTCTTGGAGATTCTGCAATTAACGTGAATAAAAACAACATCATATAATGAAAATGAAACCTTATTTCTGAAGATAGCAGCACACTTGAGTGAGAAAATGCTAAATAAAGACAACATGAACTATACGGAAAAGTCAAACTGTGCAGCCTGGCTCTTAAAAGCCTTGGTGCAGAGGGATTGAGGAACTACAAAATCTCCTGCAGAAAAAAAGGGAATCTAATATACTCTTTTAGCATTCAGCTAATTTGTAGAAACCACCAGATGCCCCACACTGGTGCTGGAGACATAGCACTGAGTAAAGGATATAAAAGTACAGTTTAGAATTAACTATCTCAAAACTAGCTGTCTATCAATATTAATTCTTAGATTATAAATTAATTTTGAGCTAGATAATTGAATAGGGACTAGATTTCTATCATGTTTGATGGAAATATTTTCTATTAAAGATATGTATTAATAAACCTACATCCGAGTAATATTTAAACTACTTAGAAGTTAAAGTTTTGAGCATTTTTAAAAAATGGATATTAATGAAAAAAATTGTGGCCAGACATATTGGTACATATTTATACTACCAACATATTGGAGCCTGACGCAGGAGAATTACTGTCTGGGCAACATAATGACTTTGAATCCAGCCTGTGCTTATATAAGTCAGTCCCGGTCAACCTGGGCTATATAGTGGGGTCCTTTCTCCAAAATAGTAAATGTGAAGGTAAGTATCAATATCAAATTAATATCATTAATACCCATTAGTGTCATCGGCTTTTAAATTCAGTTTGGAATTTTGGCTTTACAAAAATTTGGCTTAGATATTTTTCCAACATAACATTTTTCTTGAATTTTGGGAAGTTCACATAATGCACCCTGATCAGTCTTCCCAGGGCCTCCTCTGACCCTTGTGACCTCTCCTCTAAAAGGAGAAAAAAGATACACCAAGTCCAACTTGTGTTGTCCATATATACTCAGCGGAGCATGGGTAAACTCCCAATGGCCAGACTCTGTGTAGCTGCTTGTATTTTAATGCTAATTGAGTCCCCAAAACTGTTCACTCAGGAGGGTTTGCGCAAACCTTCTGGGAACCTGCCCCCAGTTGATTCTGGTTGGTAAATAAAGATTCCAGCATCCAATAACTGGGGAGAAGAGAAAGGGGGGGGGGTTTAGGTTTTCAGGGCCTGGGACAGCAAGGCAGGAAGAGGGCAGGAAGGAGGATAGATTCTGGAGATGAGTTCAGGAAAGAGGGTCAGGCAGAGCCACCATGTAAATGGCCTTGGAGAGCACAGCCCAGAACTCCCTCCTCTCTCTGTCCCTCTCCCTCTCCCTCCCTGTCCGTGTCCCTCCCTCTCTCTCTCCGTCTCCCCCCCCTCTCTGTGTGTGTGTGCGTGCGTGCGTGTGTGTGTGTGTGTGTGTGTGTGTGTGTGTGTGTGTGTGTGTATGTGTGTCTTTCATTTGCAAACAAAAGCCATTGAAGCAGGAAGCAACCCTGTACTGGGATTTATTACACTATTATTACTACACCCTTAAAGAAAAGTGATCCTTCCCCACCCCAACCCTTGCCAGAAGCCATCAACTGTGAAGAGTTACACTTCAACACCCCTACCGCAATTTTTAAAAGTTCTCTTCAAAGGCTTCCTGTCTAGAAAGTTTCTTTGGGGTCCGAGCTCGGTGGGGTGGGGAGGTTGTCACAGAGTTTTCGATGCCTTTCATTCTCATCTGTGAGTCTGTCCTCATAGTACCTCTGACGAAGAACTTTCGTTGTCATTCATGGTCAGTAGCTGAACGGATCAGGGACTTCCACATGGCCTCTGGTGACGGCACGGACTGGACTATAAACTTCAAAATGGCAATACCCTGACTGTTGTGATTATAAAAAGATGAAGAGATATTAGACTATGTTCTATGGAGGTGTGGTGAGGTGTGGGGGAAGAGGGTGCCTCAGTGGACCCATGCCAGTGCATCCCTTCTCCCTGAGGGACCAGCCACACAACGGGGCATAGTACAGAATAGAGTTTGTTCAGCGTGTGGAGAGGGGAGTCACGAGGGTAGTAGAAGCAGAGAAAGGCAAAGAAAGGGAGAGAGTAGAGAAGTAGAGGCCGGCCACGGCCATGAGCATGTGGAGAGAAGGGAAGGGGAAAGGGAAGAGCCCAAGAGGGCAAGAGACAAGCAGGTGGGAAGCAAGAGTAAGAGAGAGAGAGGAGGGGGCAAGCAGCTCCTTTTATAGTGGGCCAGGCCTACCTGGCTGCTGCCAGGTAACTGTGGGTTGGAGTTTAGACAGAATGCTAACACTCACACCGACATGGCCCTTAATAGCTACGCAGGCCACAGACATCAACATGGCCTTCAGCTGCAGCATAGACCATGGACATTCATATAATACATGGACATCAACCTGAGATGGTCACTGACCATTGACATTAACGTGGCCTCTAGGACAGCATGACCATGCGAGTCTTTCAAGGAAGCTCATTCCAGAAAAATGAACCATTCCCCATCTTAGACTTTCTATCGCTCGCTGCTGCACAGCACCCTGTAGGCCCTTCTGTCATACCTGCCAAAGCCATTGCAGCTCAAGTTCTGCTTTTCTCTACCTTTTACGTGTTGCTTGGATGTTTTCCCATCTTTCCCACCTCTCCACTGCATATTTGTTGTCAAAGTTGAGTTGTAAACTGCAGTGTGTCATACAGTGTGTGTGTGTCTGTGTGTATGTGTGTGTGTGTGTGTGTGTGTTTGTTTGTATTTACCCAAACACCTTTACTATGCAAATACTCATTGCAACAACACATTTGTCTCACTTAAGGTTTCTTGTTTCTGAAGTACCATGAAGACTGGACCATGATAGGAACTCATCTAGGATACCCTGCTGCTGCCCAGAGGCACGGTGCTCTTGGTTGGGCAGGGCTTATGGAGTTCGACTGGTGTGCGAGCTCCAGGCCGCACCACATCTCTGCTCTGCTGGTCACCCTGAGGCTCATCTGGTACAACCATTGTGCTTGTAGCCTGTGGGCAGTGCAGTGGCACGTGATTCCTTCCTCCCAGCAGGATTAGGATGGGCTGCAGCAGAGGTGACTCCAGGCTTCCAGCTAGCTGGCAGGTGAGGGTAAGGACAGCCCTATTCAATACAGACTTGTTCTTTGTTTGCCCGACCTATTGCTCCCGAAATCCCCTTCCGCCAAGTGTTTTGACAATCGTGACTATGCTTGAGGCTCCAGGCTGCTATCTCCCCTTTTAATTTCATGATTCCACTTTTTAAAAGCATCTTCCCATAAGAGCTGCCCCTTCTCTTTAGTTGTTCGGGAGATACACGGCGCTGTGCAGAGTCGTCCTCCGCTGCTGCTGCACTTCTTAAGGGAATTCAGTGTCTCAGTCTCAGAGCTGTACCATGGTCAGCAGGTGCTGGAGGCTGCTGCAGTCTTAAGTACGAGGGTTTTGAGATTTGGGGTTTGGGGTTTTTTGTTTTGTTTTATTTTGTTTTGTTTTGTTTTTGCGTATGTATTTCTGACTTGTCCAGTTTGAGTCAATATTCCAGAAATATATCAAGTTACCAGTTTTCCCCTTAGGTTTCTATGCAGAGATAACGTTTTTAATTATGTCGTACTTTTTACAATCCTATCAGTCAGCATTGACAGACTGTAAAGCAGATAATTTATAAGTAAAATCTGTTCTATTGAACTTAGTAGCAAAAGGACTTAACTGGAAGTTACAGTTCCCTTAATAAAGCCAATTCCAAGTCTTTCTACCAGGTCGCTTCTTTAGGAGCCTGAAGAACTCCAAGGTTCTCTTCCTCTTCATTTCTCCTACTAGACCACTACTGGTGTCTAGTGGGGGCGGTTGCTGGTTGTCTCTAAGTTCAAAGTACTTAGCATAAATAGACTATGAAGCATTAAATATTCTAGTTGCACACTGGGGACATGAAATCATTCCACATTTAAATCTTCTTATACTAAGCATATTCTTAATTCCCAAACATGTGTAGAGAGAAGCTTGCTAAAACCAAATCTGTTTTCAAAAAAAAAAAAAACCAAAAAAAAGAAAAAAACAGACTAGAGCTCTCTATCTTCAACTTTCAGGATTTGGCTTTTGCTTTTTGAAAACAATTTAAAGTTCCCTATCCAAAAATTATTTTCTTCCTTTCAGTTTAAAAAAACGCAGACGAAGCTGCAGTCCCAGCAACTGTGACCGGCTGCCTGTCTGTTACTCATTGGAGAAGGATTTTATGAAGGGGTTTTATTGTTGTTTGCTTTGTTTTCAGGATCTTTCTAGTGGCTTCTCAGTAGTTTTATTTCCTAAAAACAAAACAAAACAGAACAAAAACAAAAACAAAAAAGAGGTGACTGGACTGGTTAAAGCATTGTCGAGCTTCTGTTAAAATGAAGGTTCTGGGTAGCAACCACATGACATGTGACAGACAGAAGCTCTTCAACTGCATCTTGTTTTATGAACATTCTCAGTACCCAACAGAGGGCGGTAAGCACCAACAAACCACAGGATTGTACTTTAGTAGAGCACAGGGCTCTACTAAAGAATGGGGTATTTTTCTCACCCCTCCCCTAAATATATGAAATTCAACTTTTACTTAATTTAACCATTTGTAAAACACATGCCTTGTATGTCAAGTAGTTTGTTCTCAGTTAGGTTATGAGAGTTCAGAATCATCTCTGAGAAACAGCAAGACATTCTAGTGAAACCTAGGAAGTGTTTTGATCATAAATATATTTCAACTTAAAAGGATGCCAATTATTAAATGATAATAAAATACACTCTTGAAATTAAATCATAGCATTAAAATGTAGAGAAGCTTGCAAATTTTCACCTTTTATTAATTTTATATAGCTTTATGATTCTTGTGTACAGAGATAAGCATTAGGGAAATCAGGAAAGTTAAACACAAATGCTCATCTCCTTAAAGAAAGGAGATGTTTACCTGTCTTCTATCCAAAATGCTGTAAATGGATGAAATTTGCAACCTAGTAGTCACTCCTATCAGTAGCGCCAGGCTTCACCCAAACATTTGCCTATTCCGGATACTCCCCTATAGATCTTGAAATGCTTCTCAGGCCATAAAACCCATCCTTATGAGAAATTTTACTTGTAGTTTGCAACAGCTTAAGTAACTTCTGTGACATCTCAGGGCTAAGCCATCCCCAATTCCCACGGGCTACTTTGTTTATCTTAGTCTTCCTTAGAGCAGTGGATCTCAACCTGTGGGTTGCAACTCCCTTGGAAAGCCTTTATCCCCCAAAATATTTACATTATCATTCATAATGGTAGAAAATTTATGAAATAGCATTGAAAATAATTTTATGGTTGGTGGGGGGTCACCACTACACGCATTCTATTAAAGGGTCATAGCATCAGGAAGATGGAGAAACACTGCCCTCAGCCATTATCTCGATCATTGTTTCTGAGTCAACAGTGTCCATCCTCACTGAAGAAGTACTTTATTAAGAGTTTCAATGTAAACATATCTTAAGCTGTGAATACATGGGACTGAATTAATAGTCATCAGAAAACTTTTTTTCCCAAAATTGTGCTGTGCTTAAATATGGCTAAAATTATCTGCCTAGGGGTTGACACCATGACTATGAACCAACACCAGCTAACTAAGGCCTTCTTGTCTCTTGTACATTGTTTCTCTGCCAGCTGTAAGCATTTTCAGGAACATTCTACAATGGATAAGATTCATAAAATTTTACTTGCCTGACAGAGGTACATTCTTTAGGTTACTATAAACACCAATTCTTGTATTGTTTACTTTGGACTACTAAGTGCCTAATGAGCAAAAGTTCTAGCTGATGTCAATCATGTCAGTCAATTTAGTTGAAAGTAAATTAATACAAATATATAAAATAATTATTAAAAAGACTTTACATTCCCACCTGCTATTTTGTGATTATAAAACATTTAGATATAGATACATGCATCTGGGAATTACTTTGTTCTGTGTCAAAGCTACACTATAATTTAAAGGAAGATATTCTCTATCTATCTGTCTGTCTATCTATCTATCTCTCTATCTCTCTATCTCTCTTTGTGTGTGTGTGAGTGTGTGTGTATGTGTGTGTGTGTGCCATGCCATATTGTGGAGTTCAAAAGAAAAATTTCCATAGTCACTTCTTTCCTTCTATGTTGTTTTGAGGCATGGTCTCTCTTGTTTCTGCCAATTCACCACATACTGGCCTGAAAACTTATGGATTCTTTTGATAATCTCACATCTCCTTTTAAGAGTATTATAGATATGTACCATCACATAAACCTTTGTATGTTGGTTTCCAATCAAACACATGTCATCAGGCATCCATGCCATGTGCTTTGCTAACTAATTCTTTGAAAGATTTTAAATACTTTTGATCTATTGCATAAGCTGTTTTTAAGAAAATATTCTCATGGGTATTAATTTCAGAATTAATGTATTTCCATAGTTTTTACTATCATAATCAATATGTTAAGATAAATTATATATCAATCTAATAAATACTATAGTTTGAATTTTATTTATTTTCTACAACTTGTAGGAATTAATTCTTTGAAGATTCTTTATTTTATATTTTGAATATATTTACTTCTCCCACAAGTTTCCCACACCTCCTCTCTTATTCCAGACCCATTCAACTTTGTGCCATTTTGTTTTCAAACCTATTGAGTCCAGTTACATGGAGTATGCGCTTTTAGGTATGTGAGCATCCAATGTGGCATAGTGGTTAACCTCCCAGGGTCTATACCCTTCAAAACAACTAGCTCTGCCTCTTCTGGTAGCAATTAATTACAATAGCTCCTTAGGTAAGCATGGGCGTTCTTAACTCTTCCCTCAATGCTGGGAGCTTTGTTTGGCTTGAGCTTCCACAGGTCTTATGTACACTCTTACAACTGCCTTGACTTCATATGGACAACTGCCCTGTCGTATCTGGGAAATACTATTTCACTGCCTCAAACTCACTGTATAGTCAAAAATGGCCTTGAATGTCTGATTCTCCTTCCTCTACCTCTCAAGTGAGGAATGATAGGCATGTGATAATATGCAGCTTTCAATGTTGCTGGGGATGAACCCCAAGGCTTTCTACATGCAAGGCAACCTGTCAATTGAGCTATGTCATCAGCCTTTCTCTAGTATTTTGTGAAAGAGATTCCATATATCAGTGGATTTGGAGATGATGATTTTCATCTTGGTACTGTAATCATGTGTTTGGGACCTTAGATCCAATATTTTTGTGCCAATCTTGAGTTCAATTGCTACACATAGATTTGGGCTCTTATTTCTAGCACCTTTCTATATGAAGTCCAAATGATATGCCTTAAAAACAATTTTTTTTTCTAATGTGCAAAGTCTGGTAAAGACTTGTACTTTGTTTTCAAGTCATTAGCTACTGTAATGTCACAATCATTTTCATGGATACATGCCTAAATCCATGGGGGGTGCATTTTGTTTCAGGAATCTCCTGGTAGAACTCATTCTATATGGGGATTTTGTATAGATGTGGAGAACATCAGGGTTACAGAAAAGATTACTATTCCACAACATTCATTTTCTATTTGCCACATCAAAAGTCAAAGTGATCTAAAGCATTCTTAAAAATAAAACTTAAAGAGATGGACATGGTAACCATGCTGATCTGATTGTTGCTTAATGTATATGTGTATTAAATAGTACATGGAAGCTAAAAAACCTGTACAATTATTAGCATAAATAAATCTGTCCTTGACATTATTTCAGTTGTCCCACTGAGAGTCATTTTCTTCCATTTTATTGCTCAATAAGAGATATGTATTCAGAAAATGTTAGTTTTAGAGCAGGAATATCTTTTTAAATTTGTGATCATTTTTGGTCAACTGCAGATTCAAAATTCAAAATGAATATGCACTCTTTCAAATATTCAGTGTGAATGGGGAGAACCTGCTGAAAATAACCAATGACAGAAACAGAAAAATGTTTCAGAAAATGTGAGGTAAGTATGCACATCATCAAGATGAATGGGGAAATTGTGGTTGTTGGATGCTCCGTATGAACACATAACCATGGTTGAGACACGGAGGATTCGTACAGCAAAAAACAAAACAAACAAACAAAAAAACAAACCAAAACGAATCAAATCAAATCAAAACAAAACGAAAAGAGCTGTTGTTTGAAATACTACTGGGAATTCCAAACTGTTGAGGGTACAACTTTACAGTCATTGCAAAATCTGCAGACAATGAATGAAGTAAAAAGAAAAGCATCTGTCAGTACACAGCAATCTCCTGAGAGCCTTTATTGAAAGACAACCACAGGTCAGTAACCCTCCAGGTATCCTCAACAGGAAAAGCTTTTGGGAAAAGCAATATGTTGTAGAGTATAACAATGTATGGCTACAAATTTCATTTGTCAGCACTTCAAAGCCTTTAGATTTATCCAGGAAATTTTGCTAACAAAATGAAGATAGATGTGTTGTAGAGTCTGGAGCCCTGGATTCTGGACCTGTATCTTCAACTGACAACATTTAAGATTATCTCTAAAGAAGTAATTAAACTTCCACATGCTTTCGATGGTGAAAATACCACTTCCTCATAATTTGCATAGTCCTGGAGAGGATCAAAATCAGATTAAAATAATGTACATCCCTTGCAAGATTAAAATGTATGAAAATATTTGGAAAAGTTTATTGCTATGACTAAAATTTCTAAACTTTGAGCATACTAATTAAAATGCCCTTAAATTTCCCTTAAAAAGAAATGATTCCACATTCCTAATGCCTAGCAACTAGAATCGTACTGCGGAGAATGTCAGGTGCTGTTGATTTCAAGTAGCAGAACTCTTGGAGAAAAGAAACCAAGCAAGGAAGTAAATAGTGGGACAGCTTTACTTACAGTTCAGAGATGGAATTTTACTTTCATTCTAATTAGTGAATTTGGTGACGTTCCTTTTAAAAAAAATCACAAGGTAGCTTCTAAAAGACGGCAGTTATTCAGCCTCTTAAGAGCAACCGAAGTCTAATTGATGCACTGTGATATTAACTTTAAACATGCTTTTATAAAAGGTCAAATTTGCATTTAATGGAACCGTAACACTGACAGTTGTCAAAGATATGAAGGAGTGAACACTTTCATACAATCTCTAAGAAAAAGAAGCACTCTAAAAGGGTAGCCGTGATGAATCTCAGTCACAGTTAGCTAGCATCTGGTTCCTTGAGGTTCTGGGGATGTTTTACAGCCCCGTGCTTCCATTTAAAGTTATGCAAGAGGGTACTTGATGGTTCATCTTTGTATATACTTTATTTTTTACCTGGTTAGAATATTTTAATAAATATAGTGGTTTTTTTTTTATCAATTTTGACACTGCAAACAGGGGCTGGTAGTAATGTAATAAATCTCTATGAATAAATTGATTATTGTAGATGAACAATATGATACACAGGAAAATACTGACTATTCTTGTTTTATGGCAGAATGAGATTTCTATCAAAATAAAAGAACTTTTTCACCAAAGTCATATTCTACTTAAAAAAGAAGAAAAGCAAAAGTGTGATCCTTTTGTGATTGGTGCAGAGTGGGGAGAATTTGAATTATATTTTGGAGGCTTTCAATTCTGGTGGAACTCTGATGGAAGGGCAGGCCAGAAGATTCGCAGATTCATTTGGGAAAAAGTAAGAACAATGAAGAGTTATTTCATTCCAGACTTTCATTATGAAATTTACTGTAAAGCAGAAATAGAAAAATAATGTAGGGTAAAAAAATTCTATATTTGGATACTTTCCACATTATGTTTGAGAGATGATTTTGCTATTCCCTTGAAGGAAATGGAGATGGTTTTGATGACAAAGGAGAGTGGGTGGATGGCATTGCAATTGTGTGAGTTTTGCATTGGTTGATAGAATGCTAATGGGGTAGGACATCACAATGGACACACATTGGGAACTCTTCCACCCACCCAACCATGGGGATTCATTTGAAGCATTATGCCTTCATGCTTGAGAAGAAAATTTAGTCTCACTTTTTGTTTACCAGGTCTTGTAAGTTCCTGTAGGATCTGTTTCATCAGCTAGACATTTTGGTGAGATCATAGTAGGAGAGTAAGTAAAATGAGGTAAAAGGAGTACAGAGATATACTCCAAGATCTTCACTCCATTTTGGAAAACTCTATGTCTAATGTATTCTTTTTAATGTCAAAAGTATTCTTTTTAGAATTGACTCTGGAAACCTAGTATAAAATCAAAACTATGATGATTAAAATTTTCTACCTTGAATACAATATTTTTAGGAGGTACTGGTAGCTGTAACCTGGCTGAAAGTCCCATCTGATAGGAACTATACTTGGATGAGGTAGCAGAGAATGGGGTCCTTTGCATGCTCAGGAGACCAGCTTCTTGTGTTCACTTAGACTGGAAAGAGAAGCCATCTAAAACCCTAGTGAAGGGAGTATTTATATTTGGCAGGAATAAAAATGAGAATTGTTTGTGTTCCAGAAGAGGATTACCACAACATGGAGTAGCCCAGAGGATGGATTTTTCAGGCATATATTTCTGGCCCTCACATGGCAAATATGTGAGTTTACACCAATATAAACAGAAATGTTGCTAAATATTATCTCATGCTTTACTCTATTTCCTAATAAATTTTATTTATAAATAATAAAATCAAGAGTCCTATAAAAGAAGTTGCAAGGAAGGAGCATTCATCTTTTAGTTCAAAAACATCTATGGAATGAAACTGAAAAAAGACTTGGAGCATATTCCATTATAGCCACATGTACAGACATTTCTCTGGAGTGTCTGGTCTTATCTTACAATTCTTATAAACATGATACTATGACATAAAAGTCCAAATGGGGGAAAAGACAGCTGAAATTGAAGGGTATGGCATGGATGCCTAGTGCAATGAAGATTTCTTAAATTTATGAAGGTGACTGAAATGAATTCTCCAATGAGAGAGGCAAAGTCCCAATAGGCCATTTCTTACAGCCAATTGAGTTGGTGGTCAAAGAAGTCCCATGAAACTCCCCAAACTACGCAGCCATTTGCCAAGACAATAGGTTTGTTTCTACAAACTGAAAGCAAGAATCCACTGTTGAGGACAACACCCAAACAACTCATTGAACACAAGAGAGGTCGAACTAGCAGCTACATCATAGTGTCCTTGGTTATGAACGCACTGTGCAGGCAACCAAAATAGAAAAGTAAACACCAATCTAACCACAAAACATTTGATCTATAATGCCTGCAGAATACGCTAGGGCAATGGGGGTGGCACAAAGCTTGTGAGAGTAACCAACCAATGTCTGATTTAGTTAGGTCCCACTCCACCAGAGAGAACCCATACCAGATAATGCAGTGGTGATCAGGAAGGAAAACTAGATAGCCCAGAGACCTAGGATAAAAGCAAATGCTACTTGTCTAAAAATATAAAAGTAGTGTTAAAATAACTTCAGCTGATGTTCTGCTATACTCATAGACCTGTGCTTTATTTATCCATTATCAGAGAAGCTTCCTCCAACAGTAGATGGCAACAAATACAAAGACCCACAGGCACACATTC
>JADRCD010182302.1:11658-24321 GCA_019843815.1 Montemys delectorum
CACACACACACACACACACACACACACACACACACATACTCGGGGGGGAGCAAAAGAGAGGAAGGGAGGCAGATCTAAATGGGATGCCTTCATACAGAGTTCAAGGACTCCTACAGAAATGGAGGCAGAGGCAGAAATACTGTAAGAGCCAGAGGGTATGGAGGACAGCAGAAGGACAAGGCTTTCTGAATCAACTGAGCAAGGCCCATTTGAACTCATAGAGACAGAAGCAGCAAGCTCAGGGCCAGTATGGGTCTGCACCAGGTGTTCTGTATATATATATTACAACTTTCAGCTTAGTATTTTTAGGGGACTCCTGCATGTTAGTAAGGAGTGGGTCTCTGATTCTTGTGACTTCTCTTGGGTTCTTTTCCTTCTGTTGAATTTCTTTGTCAAACTTCAAGATGATGGGTTTTTGTGTGTGTGTGTGTGTGTGTGTGTGTTTTTAAATCTTATTATATTTTATTACATTGTGTGTTTTGTTGTTATGTCTTAAAGGCTTGTTTGTTTCCAATAAGAGAAAGAGGGTGAGTGGATCTGGATGAAAGAAGAGCTGCGGTAGAACTAGAAGGAGTAGAGGGAGTGGAATGAAAAACTCTAAGCAGGTATATTGTATGAGAAAACAATCTGTTTTCAGAGGATTGCTTTATCTGGCAACACTGGGAGGGGATCCCCTTGGTCCTGTGGAGGCTCGATAACCCAGGATAGGGGAACTCTAGGCCACTAAGACAGGAGTGGGTGGGCAGGTGGAGGAGCACCCTCATAGAGGCAGAGGGAGGGAGGAGGGGATAGGCAGCTTGTGGAAGGAAAACTGGAAAAGGGGAAATGTAAACTAAATAAAATAACCAATAAAAATGAAAAAAAAAGAATCTGTTTTTAATAAAAGGGGAAAACGTACCTTATAAGTTAAAGCAAAAATGAAAGCAATAAAAATGATTTATAATTCCTTTGCCAGAAAAATAGTAATGTAAAAATCAATTTATTCTTATTTTAAATTTAAATATACCAATTTCTGAGTAATTGTGAGAAATGCAACATCATATAATTATGAATGAACAGACCGTAGTTTCAAAATTACAAAAATTCCATCATCTGTGCTTGTTTCAAAACCTTTGTTGAGTTAGCTACCAATTTCTTTGTATTTTGTTTGACACAGGGTCTCTCTATGTAGTTAACTGTCCTGAAACTTGCGATGTGAACCAGCCTGGCCTCAAACCCACACCTGCCTGCCTCTGACTTTGGATGCTGGGATAAAGGCGTGCGCCACCACACCTGGACTTGTTATCAATTTTGAATAGTCATCCTATATTGAAAAAGGATAAGTGATATTTAAATATTAAATGACAGAATATATGTAGCACTTACCAATCAGCATTAAATGGTGTTACAAGAAGCTCTTTATCTATATACATATGTATATAGATATATATGTGTATATAGACACATACATACACACACACACACACACACACACACACATATATATATTGAATTGTACTGTTAACAAGAAGTAGTGTCTTACAGGGATCTTATGATGCATGAGAGTACCTCGGAGACACTCTGAACTACTGCCACACACTGGAGAGGTACGAAAGCTACATTTTCGGTTCACTTTAGTGTCACGGTAGGTTATCAAGTGGTTAATGTAATAGCTCACTTCTGCCCCTGCCCTGAAGCACCCTTTTTTCCACTTTCCACATCTACTTGACATCTCCGATTTCTTTCTTTGACTGCTTGTGGAAATTTTAATTTTTTTAATTAAAATTATAACAGAATTTTCTGTGTTTTCTTTTCTTTCTGAGGCTACAAGTAGCAACTGCTTTCTCTTGAACATGTGGATGTCTGTCATCACAGAGGCAGAATCGTCAACTCATACTGCTTCCTTTTTCCTTGCCTTCACTGAGAAAATGTGGGAAGCTGCAACACGGTCCTTCAGAGACCTCAGAAGCACAATTTCCTGGAATATAACCCAGAATCCCATTGCTCCTTGAGGAAAGCACAATACTTGAGAACAACTATTAAGTTATTCTAGAAAAAAGACTTGAATATGTGGAGAATGCCTTTAAAAAAAAAAAAATCTGTGCCCTTCCAGGAATGATTTCACTTCATTTATTTATTTTTTTAGTAATCATTTTTATCATTTACATTTCAAATGATATCACTTTTCCCCTTTGTTACCCCTCCACAAACCCCCAATCCCATCCCCCTCCCCTTTGTCTCTATGGGGGTGCTCCCCCACCCACCAACCCACTCCCACCTCACCCCTCCAGCATCCTCCTCCACTAAGCGTCAAGCCTCCACAGGACCAAGGGCCTCCTCTCCCTTTGATGCCCGACAACTGATGGACATTGATGGACATTGTAGCCATCCTCTGGTACACAAGTACCTGGAGCTATGGATCCCTCTCTGTATGCTCTATGGTTGGTGGTTTAGTCTCTGGGAGCAGTGGGAGTTGCAAATCCCTTCAGCTCCTTCAGTCCTTTCCCTGATTCCTCTATTGGGGTTCCTGTGCTCAGTCAGATGGTTGGCTGTATCACCATCTTTATTGGTCAGGCTCTGGCAGACCCTCTCAGGGTACAGTCATACCAGATTCCTGTGAGCAAGTGCTTCTTGGCATCAGCAATAATATCGGGGTTTGATGTCTGGAGACGCGATGGATCCCTAGGTGCGGTAGTCTCTGGATAGCCTTTCCTTCAGTCTCTGTTCCATTTTTTGTCACTGTCTTTCCTTTGGATGGGAACATTTTGAGATGGGTGGGTGGCCCCATTCCTTAACTGGGGGCCATGTCTATCTACTGAAGGTGGTCTCTACAGGTTCTGTCTCCATTTTGTTCCATATTTAGGTCAAAGTCATCCCCATTGGGTCCTGGGAGCCTCTTGCTTCCCTGGTATCTGGGGCTTTCTAGTGGCTAGTTGTCCATCTCCCATTGCTGCATTTTTCTAGCAGATTTATGGACCCTCTGTACGTATCTCCTGTCCCTTCCAATACCTGAGAAGTTTGACTCCAGAGGAGCAGGTAACCCTATTAAAATGGGGTACAGAGCTAAACAAAGAATTCTCAACTGAAAAATATCTAATAGCTGAGAAGTACTTAAAGAAATGTTCAAAATCCTTAGTCACCAGGAATATACAAATCAAAAGGAACCTGAGATTCTACCTCACACCAATCATAATGACAAGGATCAAAATTGCAGGTGACAGCAGATGCTGGTGAGGATGTGGAGATAGAGGGACACCCCTCCATTGTTGGTGGGACTGCAAGCTGGTACAACCACTTTGGAAATCAATCTGATGGGTCTTCAGAAATTTGGAAGTAGTTCTACCTGAAGACCCACCTATACCACTCCTGTGCATATACTCAAAAGATGTTCCAACATATAACAAGGACACATACACCACTATGTTCACAACAACCTTATTTATAATAACCTGAAGCTGGAAGTAACCCAGATATCCCTCTACGGAAGAATGGATACAGAAAATGTGATACATTTACACAATGGAGTACTACTCAGTTATTAAGAATAAGGACTTCATGAAATCTCAGGCAATAGATGGAACTTGAAAATACCATCCTAGTGAGGTAACTCAGAAACAAAAGACCACATATGGTATGTACTCACTAATAAGTGGATATTAGTCCAAAAGCTCAGAAAAACCACAATACCATATAGAGTTCAAGAAGAAGGAAAACCAAAGTGTGAATGCTTTAATCCTATGTAAAAGGGGGAACAAAATAATCCCAGGAGGTAGAGGGAGGGAGGGACCTGGGAAGGAAAGAGGGAAAAGCGGGGGCACAGAATAAAGTATTGGAAGGGATAAGAGAGCATATCTTATAAATGGAAAAGTATTCGGTAAAACTAGGAAAATAATGAAGGCAAGTCTTAAAGTGATTTTAATAGTGACAAAATAAAGTATTATACAAACCCATATTTTTCTACATCCCTTTGCATTTTCATCTACCACAGCAGATCCCAGTGCGGTTTTTAGCTGTATTTACTCCTGCAGTTATATTTATCTTTTAAAAGATTTCTGTATCTTCTATACCAAAGAATAGATATTCCACAAGAGTAACAGCATACTTATTCTCAAATAATTTGAACAGTAGAAATTTAAAACTTGTTCAAGCCTTTAGCAATTTCTATGTGCCTAGTGGAAGATTTAAGTTTTTCTACCTTCAGAAAAATTATTGAAAGACCTAGAAATTTTCAAAGATAAAATAGTACAATAAACTGACCATCTACCAACCACAAATTTTCCACTGAGCTTTAGGGGCCTTGCTTCATGTTGAGTGGAACCTGGTAGAATTTGTCTTGGTATGCTCAAGCAGCCATCGAATCATTGTATGCTTTGTATACTTTGTAAAGTCATTGTATACTTTGTGGTTTAATCTGACCCAGATTTTCTCCCAAAGACCACATTTCTAAACACTACTATAATCATTTAGATGAATGATTGTGGGGATGTGTAAAGAGTTGCGTTTGAGCAAGATGTTGCTGCTACCTGGGAGAAAATAGCAAGAACCCGCTGGGACATAGTGTTGTGGCCGGACGTTACCTGCACTAGAATGTGTCCTGGCCGGAAAGGGAGTTTGCAGGATGGATTCATTATTTAAATATTCCTGCAACAAACAACTACGGTTTTTGTAAGTGCCCCATTCATGCTCAACCCCACATATTGTTTTGGCCCTTCTTTTTGTGATACTCCATCCCTCCTTGAGCTGGTATAGAGATTGCCAAGCAGATGGTAGCTATAGAGCTAGAGAAATTCTCTGCTCTTTGTAAAACTGAAGCCTACTGCAATCTGTAAACTAGAATCTTCGTCCTAACAATATAATTCTGTAGTAGGTAATGGATATACTACACAAAAATGGGTGCTAGAAGATAGTTCAGCAGTTAAGACTTGCTGTTAGTGCTTAGTGGACTAGAAGAGTTCAGTTTGCTTGGAGGAGTAGAGTTCAGTTCCCAGAACTCAAACTGGGCAGTTCCCTCCTGCTTTGACTACAGCTTCAAGGGATCTAATGTCCCCTTCTAGCCTCTGAACACATACAACAGACATACACATAAAAATAAAAATTAAATGTTTTTAAAAGTCATACATGCAGACACATATCAGAACAAATATAGAAAAATAGAAAAATAGTAACACAGTCTTAATTTTCTGGCCTTAGTTATAGGGTTATTTAAGACTTACCTATTAGCATTTGTTCATTTTTGAGCAAATAATTCACTTGCACAGAGTATCACTCTCCCTTACGCCTTTTCCTATTCTCTCCCACTTGGGGTTAAATAAGTGAAGAATCCTGCTAGTAGCTTCCTGGGTGCTTGAAATCTAGCAAGTTAGGGAGAACAAGAGAACCAAGGTTTGCCTGGCATTATGAACATCTTACTTGTATTGTTGTACAGCCCTTTTGTCTCATCCACGACTGAGTTTTTTTTTTCTCTCAGAAAAATAAGATGGTATTATGCCAAAAAGTCTCTGAGAAAAATGCACTGGGATCTTCCTTGGTTTCTCCCTAGTGATGCAAATTACATACCTGCATTTTGTTTTTTAAGTCCATGCAGGATCTCTAAAAAGATATGAGAATTCATCTGTGACTCGTCTAGGTCCTGTGAAAATATGAAAAGGTCTCTCTCTGTATTGGAAAACTTTACAAGAGTACCAAGTTCCACTGTTCTTTTACTGCAGCAAGTGTGAATGAAAGGATAGGGGAACAAGCTTAGCTAACAGAGATGTGTCACGAAAATGAGACAGTTGTAACCTTTGGTAACCACAGCACTCTCTTTGAATGTTCTTTAATGAGACTGCAGACAGTGCCAGGATTATGAATGTATGTCAGAATCATGTTCAACTACATTAACAATGGTGTGTTGTCGATCCATCTCTGAGAACAGTTTGATAGTTGTTTCCTTTCCGATGGAGTTGTCAAATCTCTCTTGTTTCGCTGTAAGGGAATGGCTAAATTCAATGTTATAACGGCACCGATGATTTAGTTTAACATGAAATAAATAGAAATGGATTTAATCCCACCTTGATTTTTGTCAGCATTATAGCGGTAATCTCTTTTGCTTCTGATTTTGGACAAGATCTAAGACAGAAAGGCTTGGCATGCAGGGCTGAAGAAACATCCTGCTGTCTGTCCCTGGGGAGAAAAGAAATCTGTCCTCATTTTGAAATAGCTCTTGGCTAGAGCTCAGAAACACTCAATGGGCAGCTTTAGAAATTGTAGCACTTTTGCTGACAAAAAGAAACAAATCACTGTATGTCTGTGTACTGTTAAAAGAAGCAGGGGAGCTTAAGGATTAGATAGAGAAAGCATTATAGAAGAAATGTGCATTTGTCTGTGAAACGTAATTTTAAAATTTAGGAAATTATCTGATTTTAATTACCTTGTCCTGTATTGAGAGTATATGTTTAAATTCTGTATGAAGAGCACACAAGAATTATGTTAATTAATACATTAAAAAGCATCTGAATCACAATTGTAGTTTTTCAGTATCTTCAGTCTTCTAAAATGTCTTTACGTGAAGTGGATTTTGCAGAAGAGAGCTGAAGTTCATACCATCTGAAGTCTATCAATTGTACACTCCTTGCACTTGAAGGTCTGTTTTTAGATTTCCTTCACCTTTATGTTGCAGGCAATAGAAACTGAAAAACTTAAAATCAGTTTTGAACTTGAGATTCCTTTCTATTTAAAAGTTATTTCAACAAGGGGGAAAAATCAGCCACAATTTTGTTGTTCTTTAGAAATGGAGAAAACTGACTTGGAAACATAACATTTGAACAGTATACTTAGATAAAGCCCTGAAAATTAGTTTATTCTTACACAGTTTGGGAGTTATGAAATAAAAACAAGTTTTATAGAAGATAGGAAAATACTACTTTGAAGATTCCTTGTGGTATCTATCTGAAACCAAGTATAGTATCAAAATGTATGTTCAGACAGGAGGCTTCCTATCTAGCTAAGATTTAATTTTTAAAATGACATTCCTTTGATATCAGAGTCATTTTCAGCAAGTGCTGTGAAGGAATATAGACTTTGGAAGTAAACACAGACACATTTAACAACAAACGAACAGGCTGAGCATCTGAAGCCCTGGGGAGACACTGTTAATGTCTCCTTTGAAAGTGTGTAAGAGAGTTGAGGTGAAATGTGTAAAAAAACCTAACAGTCTTTTCATGCAATGCTTATTCATTAGAGATCGGTCCCTTCTCCCATCTTCAGAAGTACAGAAGAATAAACGTGCAAGAACGCATTAAATAATAAGTTACCTCTTTCCCCCTTTATTAACTTATATAAGAACTGATAGGAGAAAGTTAAATGTGGAACATCTGGCAGAGAACTAAGCGGTCGTAAGTTAATAATCTCAAGAAAAAGAAAATAAGTAAGACATAAGTAATGTATGAATGACTTTAATTTAGTATGAATAAATATGTCAAAGAACTACTAGACATCTTGGCTCTTCTGAGCACAAACAAGTGTGACTTTAATTCTTAAATTTGTTCTCAAAGGACCAAAAATGCAGGCCTTTATCTAAAACTTGGTCTTGTGCACTGCTCACCTTATTCTTTTTATGCAATTAAAGTGAGTGCATCCTTAAAAATAAAAGAAACAAACCAGATTTGGAGTTTATAGGCTAAAAGAATAACTATTTTAAATTGATCTTAAGTATAATTATATCATATATATCAGATATAAATATATACAAAATGTGATGAATGCAATGTATTACATTAGAAGTAACATCTTTTGTGACTAACTTGATTACAATTTATAATTTATACAGCACTTATGGAACAATGTCTCTGTTGGTGAGTATTTATTTTCTATTTATTCTTTTATAATCTTTACCATATTGGGGAACAGTATGTGTACCATCATGTCCATGTGAAAGTCAAAGGGCAGCTTATAAGAATGTATTCTTTCATTTTACGATGTGGCTTCTAGGGATCAAACCTGGGTCTGAGTTTGGGCTTGACCAGAAAAACCTTTATCCACTAAACCACCTAGCCAGCTTGTTGTTTACCAGCTTAATGACAGTATCTTAGGAAAGAAAATTTTCAATGAAGGGGTTTAAATTCCAGTGCAGTGAATGCTCGAAAGAAGATAAAAGAGAATGACATGAGAGAGGGATAGAGCTGGAATTCAATGTCTAGGAAAGCTATCTTGGAGAAGATAACAATTAAGATCTTCAAAGTAAAAATAGCTCAACTACATGAAAATCTAGAGCAAGAGATCTCCAGGTAGAGAAAAGAAAGGAAATATGGCCCAGAGAACAGTAAGTATAAAGCCCATGAGGTCATAAGAATCTTACTGTATTCCGGAAAAGGAATAAAGTCTATTATTTTTTACTGGACCATTGGTAGGAAATTAAGTTAAACGGATGAGTAGGCTTGGCAGAACTACTTAAAGAGGTCAAGAAGTACAAGAATTCATTAAAGGGAAGCAGGTACAGAGGGTTTTAAGCAGGAAGATGTAATACTGTGGGTTCAGTTTGATGCTATGTGGAGAATGGATTAAAGGGGCAAGAGAAGAGACAAGAGTATAATTTAATATGCTGTGATGGTAGCCTAAAAGATAGGTGACTGTAACTTGGGTAAATTCTGATAGCTTTTAAGACTTTTGCATCATTGTTACACAATAGTTGACACTGACAACTTCAGGAATTAATGACTGGTTTTGTTCATAATTCAAAAACTTTAGTTCATAGATGGTTGCCCCCATGTGCTTGAGGAAAAGAAAATGGCACCAGGAACTCGTCCTAAAAACAGGGTCTCTACTTCATGTAGGACAGGAAAGAGAGCAAGAAAGAGTTGAAGAGTATGTGAAATTGTCACAGACACATCCAACTGACCTGCTTTGTCCACAAGGTGTCACTTTCTAAGGTTTCTAGGACATCACGAAATAAAACCACAAATTGGGCACCATGCCTTCAACATATAAGACAATAGAGAACTGTAGTGTGTATAGTTGTTAAAAATATTTTTTTTCATTCTGTAGGCCGCCTCTTAACTCAAATGATGATGACATTTGCCTTGTAGAAATTATTAACTTCACAAGATACCATTTATCAATAACCCTGAGTTATCAGGGTTCAGATTAGAAAGTTCTTTCCTATATAAATAAGTTTAAAGATATTTCCTACTCCTTCCTCTACCAGATTGGAGATATCATATTCATGTTGAGGTCTTTGCTCCATTTGAAATTGAGTTTAGTATATGTTGAAAAGTAAAGATCCAGGTTCATGTACATTAGCTTAACCAGCACCGTTAGTTAGGCACCATTTATCTTTTCTCTAGTGTATATTTTGACCTATTTGTAAACAATCATGTGAATACATATGTGGATCCTTAATTCTATTCCATTAATCATTGAGTCTCTTTTTTTATACCAGTACTGTGATGCTTTTACAATAATAGCTCTTCTATATAACTTGAAATCTGGTGTACTTCCAGCACATTTCTGTTGTCATTCAAGATTATTTAGACTATCCTGGGTCTTTTTTGTTTCCATCTGAAATTTAAAGTTATTATTCCAATGTCTGTGAGGACTATATTGATGTGTATTTTGTTGAAGTTGTAGATTACTTTTGGTAGGACAACCATTTTCACCACATTAACCATAGCACTCCAGGAGCATGGGAGATCTTTCCAACTTTTGATATTGTTTTCAATTTCTTTTTCAGTGTCTTAAAGTTTTCATTTCACAATCCTTTCACACATGAAGTTAGATGTATATGCAGGTGAATGGATGAGACTGAAGGTAGCATTCTAAATGAGTCAAGCAGAGCCAGAAAGGAAAAGAAATTTCCTTATTTTCTCTCATATACGGAAGTTAGCTTTGAATCTCTAGATGTCTGTATTTCACTTGAAATACGTGGAGAGATTAGGAAATGATTAAGATATCATGGTGATACTCCCAGGGGAGGGGAGATAGATAATGGTGGTATAACTACTTAAATGGGAATAGTGAAACAGAAAGAGTCAAGTGAAGTGTAATAGAGTGATGGATAACTAATGCTAAAGACATCAAAAAAGTCATATGGGAATATACTACTGCGAAAGCTTCCTTAAATATATACATGCATGTAAATGAAAATAATTTAAATGGAGTTACCCTTTAGTAGGACAGCAATATACCTACTAGACACTATAGAACAATAAATAAAGACCCCAGTGCCAGCAATGAGTTACCTATTTTGGAATTGTTTGCCAGTTAAGTCCTATGGACCCTGAAACATTAACAGGCTGTTGCCTATGCTCTTGGTTACCTTCTAGAACATGACAGTAAGGCCCTAGTGCTTAAGACACAACACATTTAAAGCGTATGGAATATGGTGAAATCAACCTGGTTCTGAACTGGAAACTTTATTTCTACCAGATAGCTTTCATAGTGATTCAAGATATAGTGTACACTACCAGTGAAAAAAAGTGTTTCTCAGTTTCATCTAGTGAGTTAACTCTGTAGGCTACAATACAGACTTCTCTGACACAGTATGTTCACTGGTGTAATGGTGGCAGAAATGTAATGGGAGTAACCAAATACTTTCCTATTGGAGTAAAAGCCTATTCTACAAAGCTGAACTCATACTCAGCTAAAAACATGTTGCTAAATAGGACATAGACCCTAAGGGAGAATTTGATACTATTATTCTGCAAAATGAGCGTATAGTAAATGGACTCTTAACAACTTATTTCTATGTCCATAGATTAGTATATCCCTCAACTCTTACCAGAAAAGCCTTTTATAATATGGTGATTAACAAAGAAATGCACAATTGGTCAAATGCAAAGAATGAGAGACCACAGTGCTCATCTCCAAGTGGAAGATCTATATTATACATCCCCCTCCCAAGTCCCAGAGATCATTGAAGAAGCCGGTTCAAAGATTGTAAGAACCAGAGGTAAAGGGTGACTAAAAAGAAATGGCATTTTGGGTGTTTTTTTTAAAAAATAATTTATTTTTTACACTCCACATTTTCAAGACTCAACAGGTCAATTGTACATGTAAACTTACAGTGATTGTGTTAGTATGCACAAAACCCATGCAAGTTCAAGCCAAAGAAAATCCTAGCATGAAAATTGGTGGTCAACAATAGCTAAGTAAGGAGCTATTGGCAACTAATAGTTTCTAGAAAAGGAACAGTCAGCTTTATTTGAGAAGACAACCCCCGGTAGGCAGGTTAAGATGAACCTCCCAACTGAAGTATATTTTGGCATCACTAATTAGATGTGCCGGAGTTGAATTAATCTCACTTTATAATCTTTGTTCAGTTATCACCTTCTTCAAGATGTCCTCTCTGGCCTGCATAGGAGAATAAGTGCTTTTGAGTTCAGCAGTAATCTATGGCATATAGATAAAAGCTATGACACTCGACTAACTCCCTCAACAATAAAGGAGAAGATCTGAAACTTGATCATTCCAACATGTACGTATAAAGAATACAAGGAAGGACTCACAAAGAATATTGAAAAAAGAAAGGTGTAAGATATGGTATTGCAAACATTAATATTAAAAGATTTACTACAAAATAGAGTTGTTCTGCGTATAAAAATTTCTCTTGAGGACCGGGGGTATGTTTTAGCAGATAAAGTACTTGATTCCAAATCTGGTGACTTGAGTTCAGCCCCTAAGATATATTTTTTAAGAAGGTGTGGTAAGGAACTTAAAAATCACACCATATCCCACTAAAGGAGTTTGGCGATGAAGATTATGAAATATGGCTACAAGTGCGAGACATGAAATGGAATGCTGTCTCTTTTCTTATACCTTGTTTTATATTTTAACTTTCCATAAACATTTGTCAATTTTCATTTTAAAATATCGTTCCCTTCCCTAACCTCTCTAAAATATTTTGCCCTTCTTATCCACCCAAATTCTTGTGTTTTTTATTGTTATGCAAAACAAAACAAAAAATGTGCCTGTGCACTTGTGCACATGCACACACACACACACACACACACACTAAAATTATGGAGTCCAATTTACATTAGCTAATTATTCCTTCTACATGAAGACGGATAGAATGTGTTTGAGGTTGATATACACAGTGCCACTCCATGGACGAAAATTTATTTTCACCCTTCCAACGACCGTCAGCTGCACGCAGCTTCTTGGCCAGTGCTGTTTTCACTCCCTCTGGCTCCACGCTGGGGTTTGGCTTGAACCTTCAGCAGGTCTCGGACATGCTGCCACAATCTATTGTGAGTTCCTATGTGCACCATCCCTGTGGTTCCTGGAACACACTGAATGAATTCTGAACACACACACTGTTTCCTTGGATTCATCCATCCCCTCTAGCTCTCACAGTCTTTCTGCTTCCTCTTCAGCAAAATGTCCCTGAGTGTTGAGGGGGAAAGTGTGTTAAATACAAACCCTTTACAGCTAAGTGCTCTGATGTCATTCACTCTCTTCACGTAATCCAGTACGGATCTCTATGCTAATTACCACGTACTCTAAGGAGAATCCTTTTTGATGAGGGTTGAGCAATGCAATGATCTATGCGTACAACAATATGCCACTAGGAGTTGTTTTATTGTGATTTTCATTTAACATAATAATAGAAGTTGGTTTGCTTCTAAGGCCCATGATCTGTCTAGTTTCATAATCTTGTCCCCATTAACAGTGTCACATCCATGTTCCATCTCATAGAATATGCCTTAA
>JADRCD010182303.1:8293-19639 GCA_019843815.1 Montemys delectorum
ACACACACACACACACACACACACACACACACACACACACACACACATTTACATATACATACATATATGTGTGTACATCTATCTGTATACTTGTTTATAAATGTATAAAAATATATAATTACATATAATGTTAATGAGTTTAGCATCACTGCAACATAACACGTGAGATAGTTAATGTATAAGGGGTAAAAGATAACTTTGGCCCACGGTTTCGTATTGCTTTAATCTATAGCCACTTGGTCCCGTTACTTGAAGCCTGGAGTACAACAGAGCGTTAGGACCAGGACACCGTGTGATTGTAGAGGAGAGGCAAGGCTTCTATAATCCCTTGTCGATCATGACTCTAATGACTCAACTTCCTTTGGGCACCTGAAGGACCTTCAACAGGTAAGAGGGGTAAGGTTTCACTTAATTGGTTCTGTTTCCTCAGGAAGAGTGTTCCCCAGGCTCCTTCTCTGTCCAGAGGACACCATTACCAGGAGCCCCGTGTCACAGGGTTAGATGTGCACACGGCTCAGGCCTTCTTGGTGCCCTTCATTCTACAAGCCTCGCCCCCTGCCCCTCCCAGATGAGCTCCTTCCTCATCTGTGGCTGAAGATTGGGCAAAAATATTCCATGCCTCAGTTTTCTTGTGCTTGAAAATTATTTTTTTTTGTGGGGGGAGTGTATTTTTGAAACCTCCCATTAAAATGAGCATTCCACCACACACACCCCAATTTTCCTCTACTAATGACTAATCGGGGGGGGGGGGAAACAATCCTAAATAGAAGTCCGAATGTTTGATTATCTAGGCAGGACGGTGGCATAAAGAGTCCCAACTTTTTGCTTTTTCTTGCTGGTAGCAGTGGCGCTGGACATTAAACCTAGGAGCATGGACCTCTTATTTAGTAATCTCCCCTTACCTCTGATTTGGTAATTCCCCAACCCCCTTTGCTGCTACGTTTCAGATTTTTCAGGTCTGTTCCTAAAACCTCCCTGCCTCACTCTGTGCACGGGCTTTTCCACTGTGCCTTAAAGAGAGTTTCAGAGTTCAAATAAGGAGAAAAAAAAATCACCGCGCCTACATGTCCAAATGCTTATCGCTGCTGCCAGCGGCACTTCTGTATAACAATTCAGGCCAGTCCTCTGTTCCGACCTCGAACCATTTATAAAGGCAGGTCTCTCCCTGGCGACGCAGGAGAGAATGGGCTGCCCGCGTGGGTGGTCTGGGGCTTGGGAGCCGAAACTCGGGGAAGGATGACATCATGGATTCACAGGCTGCCTGAGGAAGCCGAGTCAGGGCCCTCCACGTGGCTGGAGCCGCCTGCACCATTTCTGCCCGAGCCTTGCACAGTGGAGAGATCCTCGGAAATGATATTTTAAAGGTTCATATTCAGAAAAGATTTCCAGGTTTACAAGTGTTCATAGGATAGTTCTGAAATTCTATACATCCTAAGGGGAGGTGGTGTCTCCTTTAAATGGCCAGCCAGGCTCCTCTGTGTAACTGAATTGCCTGTTCTGGTTTGACAACTCCCTACCTTGCCCCCAACAACAGGTTGGTTTGTTGTTGTTGTTTGTTTGTTTGTTTTGTTTTTGTTTTTTTCCTCAGGCATCTCTTAGGCATTCTGGGTTAGCACAGGAACCAGGTCCCACTTTCCGTGGACCTGCAGGAATTCCTGTCTAGTTTGAGGCTTATCTAAGTTCTGAAAAGAGATAGATTTGGAGTTTTGAACAGATTTCAAGATGATGGCTGAATGCCTGCTTTTCATGGGGGAAAGTTTCAAAATACTTAGCCTGTGACCTGCTGTGCCTTTTGCTTGAGGTAAAGAGAGCCCTAGGTGAGTTGCATCTGTCTGGGTCTCTATCCCTGTCTGCAGACCCTGGGTACCATGTATAGATTCCTCCAGTTAGGATCTGACCTCAATAGCAGTAGAGCGGGACCTTCCTTCCCCACTGCGAATTGTCACTATATGGAACAATATACTAATTATGTTTAGATATTGCCTCCCCTCCTACATCCACCTGAATAATTATAGTTTTTAAAAATTATTTCCTTATGTTACACTTATTTGTGTGTGTGTGTGTTGGTGAGTGTGGTGCATCCATGGGGAGATATGAGCATGGTATGATTCTCTCCTTCCACCCTATGGGGCCCCGGGATGGAACTCTAGTGGACTGGCTTGTCAATCATCTCAGCAGTGCTAATAACGGCTTCATTGTTTAAGAATACTCTAGTGTCTGAAGATGTGGTGGCTCTAAGGAGCCTGCCTCTGAAAAGCCTGATGACATTTCAGATCACATAACTTGCTTGTTCATCTATTTCCTCACCTGGAAGAAACAGGATCATAGGAGCTAGTACATGAGTCAGGATCATCTTCTGGTCATGGGATGCCATGAGGTGCTGTAGAGGAACAGCACCCAGTTAATGCCACGCCATTGCTTCCTCATGGTCCCGACTCCAACCGGTCTTTACTTTCCTGTGACTCACTCTTTCTCATGCATTTCCCAGACAGTTCCTCCTGAACCCACCTTCTCTCACCCAAAGCAATCCGTGCTCATCAATAAAGAGACCTGAGTACAAAAAATGTGAAACTCAATATGTGAAACTTTCATCCCTGACTGAAATGGTACACCGTTCCCAAGTCCAGGTTGGGAGAGAGTGGGAGGATTATGATGGTTTAAAAACGAGTGAGGAGAGGGTCACCAGCAAGAGAAATCCATGCAGGGCAGGGCGGGGCGGGGTGGGGCACTGTTGTTGCCAGGAGGCCACTTGAGGACATCCTGCAGAGAGCAGAGCCACAGATGTGCCTGAGTCGCCTCCTCCACAGTCACAAACACTCTGCTGCCCAATGGGAGGCATCTGCTTCACCCGGGCAAGTGGCCAGGAACAGTTGGTCGGTCGTTGGATTTTGCTTTCTCTAAACTTTGGCTCCTAGACTGTTCCTTCCGACAGTCTTTGAACCGGCTTTTTCACGGGAATCGAGAAGCAGATGAAAACAGAACAGGGCGGAGTCTAGGAGAGAGGCTCAGCTCTGTGAAGCCATGAACCCGCCGCCTGGCTTTCCACCCCAACCACCTGCTCACGTCTGGGGCCCTTTACCTCAACCTCAGTTCTGTCAGCTGAGGAGGACGAGGAACATCTGCCTCTAGTTACAGCTCTGAGACATTAAATGAGATAATACAGGAGTGAGCAGCGGGAAGTTGGTGTCTGTCCAGGGTAATATGAGAGCGACACTGTCTGCTTAGGAAATATTGTTTGTTTTCCTCTGAGAAAATGTAAAAATTTTTGGTTCTTGGATTACTTTGTATTTGGTTTCCACAATTGTAAGATAGTAAATAGTAAGAATGGAGACTACAAATGCTTCTTGACTTAGGATAGGAGCACCCTGTTAAACTCAGCTCAAGTTACCATCTTCCTAAAGCCAAATACGTACTTCACTGACCAGCTTAACTTAGCCCAGCCCCCCTGAACATTCTCACTAGCCTGGACAGAGCACATGGCCCAAACTCTAGTTTATAATTGAAGATATATGTAATTATTGAAATATTGGATATTAGTTTCCAGAGTGCTGGGAAGACCAGAGCTGTAGAGTATGAGTTACTTTCTTGTATGGTGACATGGCTGCCCGAGACCCTACGCTTAATGCTGCTCCCCAGCATCCTCAGACAGCTTACGAGAGGAAGAAGGAAGTCAAGATTAGCATTCAGTTCTGTGTTTCCCTCTTACACCAGCATAAAATTCCAATGTTAAGTGGGATTATTCAGAGTTGGAGACTGGGGTGGGAATACTGGGGCTTGGCCAACGGACAGGGAAGGACAGTGGGGAGAAATGGGATCAGGGTGCAGAGACCAGACTTGAAGACTCGTGCCTGAGAGCTGGTGACTTGGAGGGGGTATTGGGGGAAACCTGTGGGGATCCAGCACCTGGCCACATCTCTGTGGTCCTTGTTTTAGGCATGAGTGCCAAGGGGAAATTTCATGTTATACCAACAGTCTAGCTTATTGGCCGGAGTGATACACCAGTGGTCAAAAATGCCCAGCCAAGGTTAAAGAACAGATCTTCCCTAGCTGGGCATTAGGCTTCGTGTGAACTCTGAGGGACATAGAGTACTAAAATGTGATGGTTTGTGTATGCTCGGCCCAGGGAGTGGCACTATTAGAAGGTGTGGCCTGGTGGGAGTGGGTGTGTCCTTGTTGGAGTGGGTGTGGTCTTGATGGAGTGGGCGTGGCCTTGGTGGAGTCGGTGTGTCACACTGTAGGTATGGGTTGTAAGGCCCTCATCCTAGGTGCCTGGAAGATGAAGGTGTAGAACTCTCCCAGCTTGTGCCTGCCTGGATGCTGCCATGCTCCTGCCTTGATGATGATGGACTGAACCTCTGAACTTGTAAGCCAGCCCCAATTAAATGTTGTCTGTTATAAGAGTTGCCTTGGTCATGGTGTCTGTTCACAGCAGTCAAGCCCTAACTAAGACATAATGGAACAATGGAAGACCAGAGAAGGCCACAGCGATTGAAGCCAGCGCTCATGGGGCCCAACTGCTAGTAGGCTGAGTGTCTGGGTCTCCAAATTTGTCTTTGTTCAGCTGTTACGATTACTGATAATGGTCAAGTTGAGCGACCTAGAATCACCTGAGAGGCGGGTGGGTCTGAGTATGCCTGTTGGAGATTGTCTTGATTAGATTCATGGTGCGTAAAGAGACCATTCCCTGGTGTGGGAATCCTGAGGTGGAAGCAATGTGAGCAACTGCTTCTGGTTCCTGCTGTCCTCAAGTCCCTCAGAGAAGTCCCTCAGCGGTCACTCCCTCCACCCCCTGTGTGAGTCAGAAGAAGCCCTCTCTCCCCTCAGTCACTCTAGTCACAGCTATTGGAAGAGAACCTACGGCACCCTAACCTGCAAGTGAGCACATTAGGAGCTGTGGCCTTCAAAGGTCCTTGGGGGATGTAAGGGTGGGCAGGAGAACCCATATAGGGGATAAATTCTCCTAGGAGAGGAGACCCCCACAGGTCTGTCCTGACCTTACCTTTTCCACTGTGTGAGAACTGAGGCCCTCACCAGACACCGAGTCAGCCAGCAGCAAGCTCAGCGATGCGGGGGAATGGATGTCTACTGTTTACCTGCTCTCCCAGTCATGGCGTTCAGGACAGCAGCTTGCATGGGCTGAGACCCAGGCGAATCTTCCTAATGCTGTCTGCCGGCTGACACCTGGAATCTCTGTTGCTCTGAAATGAAGAACCCCCGCTCTCAGTGTGCCCTCCTTGGCAGGGGCAAGCCAGAGCTCACCCCAGAAACCACCCAAGCTGGCAGGGAGAACCAAAAAAAAAAAGGGGCAGAAGGAGGGCTTTAAAGAAAATGGAGTCAGAACATGGCATGGGAAGCAAAAGAAGTGTGTTACATCATTTCCTGTGGTATAGCACTGAGCATTTGGCATTGTAAGAGATGGCCGAGGGCCGAATGGGGAGAGAGAGAATTGCCTGTGTGTCTGATTCCAAGCCTTAGGAGATGTCATTTAGTTCCCAAATCTTTTAAAAATAAAGAGACAGTTGAAGAAAATCGTCTCATATTAGGGAGGTGTGAGAAGTTCAAGGGACCCACACACGTTGCTCTCTCTTTCACGCCCCTCAGCAGTGACAGCACTCCCCAGTGGCAAATGTTCCTGGGCACTGCTGCCTTAAACGCGATGTCTGTCTCTGAAGCTTTGCGAGGAAGGTTTTATTTCTGAACGTGGGTACAGATTTGGAAGAAGAAGCTCCACAATATTGCAGACCTACTCAGGGTCATGTAGTTAGGGCGTGACAGGGGCCTGCACTCAGAATCCATATTCTTAAGACTCCGTGTAAGCTTGAACACTGTAGGTTTTAACTATTCACATTCTACATTTTCACCTGGTGGAGTGCACTTGTACAATATTTTAATGTGTTAATTCTTGTTTGATTGTGGTGTGTGTGTGTGTGTGTGTGTGTGTGTGTGTCTAACACTGAACATGTATGGTGATTTGAATATGCTTGTCCCAGGGAGTGGCTCTATTAGGAGATGTGGCCTTGTTGGAGGAAGGGTGTCACTGTGGGGGTGGGCTTGGACGCCTTCCTCCTTGCTGCCTGAAAGTCAGTTTTCTCCTAGCAGCCTTCAGATCAAGATGCAGATCTCTCAGCTCCTTTTCCAGCACTGTGTCTGCCTGGATGCTGCCACGCTTCCTGCCATGATGATGATGGACTGAACCTCTGAACCTGTAAGCCAGCCCCAATTAAATGTTGTCCTTATAAGACTTGCCTTGGTCATGGTGTCTGTTCACAGCAATGGAAACCCTAACTAAGACAGAAGTTGGTACCAAAGACTGGGGTATGGCCGTGATAGGCCTGACCATGATTTCGTTTGGAGGAATGTGGATTTTGGGGTTTTGGATGTGGAAAGCAGTGGAATGCTTTAAGTGGGGGGTTTAATTGACCATCCTAGTAGGGATATGAAAGGCAGTAGTGCTGAGGGTGACTTGAAGTGTGGAAGCCTGGCTGCAGAGGTTTCAGCAGAGGAGAGTTTTAATATGTGGCCGAGGGGCTATTCTTGTAATATTTTGGTGAAAATGTGGCTGCTTTTTTGCCCTTGTCTGAGATTTCAATTAATTGCCTTGACAAAGGAAGTCTCAGAAAAACTCGGCGTAGACTTTGTCCTCTGGTTTACTTTTATGAAGAGTATTCTAATCAAGTGTAGAAAGCTTTAAAAAAAAAAAAAGGTACAAACTGTATGGTTCAAGTTGTAAAAGGGGCACGGGAAGTGAAATGGAGTTGAATCCTGTGTTCAAGAAGATAAACAAACTAAGGGAGCGGTGACTTGGGGAAAGATCACACCCAGCTAAGCTTATTGTTAGTATCTCTGCCACTGAACAAAGACTACTTATATCACATTAGGCATTATTATTACTTGGTTATTGTTTTCACTTGGACTTTTAATCTGGAATGAACTACAATCCAGAAATGGAAGATGCTTGCTTTTGATCCATATCTTGGGGCATAGTGACCATGAAGGGCTTAGGCCCAGGCAAGGTGGTACAAGCTTTTAATCTCAGAAGACAGAGGCACGCAGTTCCTTGAGTTCAAGGCCAGCCAAGTACAGAGCAAGTTTCAAGTAGAGAAAAGCTTAGTTCCAGGCCTGGTGATACGTACTTGTAATCCCAAAGGAAAGCTGCTAACGGGGAGTGGAACCAGCCCAAGATAAAGAAGTTTGTTGCAGTTGACAAAGATGAAAGGAGTTAGAGAGATGAAAAATACTTTTACATCAGACCTGGTGATATAGAGTTTGGAGTTTGCCCAGCTGGTTTTTGGTCTTGCTTTGGCTCACTATTTCCCCATTATGACATTTTGGAATGGTAATGTATATCCTGTGATGTTGGAGGGATGTGATTTGCCTTTTGATTTTGATTTTATAGGGGATTATAGTTAAGTGACTGGATGAATTTCAGAAAAGACTTTGAACTTTGGGACTTTTAATGTTGTTGAGACTGCTGTAGACTATAGGACTTTTGAAGTTGGACTAATGTATTTTGCATTGTGCTATGGCCAGGTATGTTTGAATAAGCTTATGGGATCCAGGGGGTAGAATGTGGTGGTTTGAATATGTTTGACCCAGAGACTGGCTTGTTAGAGGAAGTGTGTCACTGTAGGGGTGGGCTTGGAGACCCTTCTCCTAGCTGCTTGGAAGCCAGTCTTCCCCTTGTGGCCTTCACATCAAGATGCAGATCTCTCAGCTCCTTCTCTAGCACAGTGTCTGCCTGGATGCTGCCATGCTTCCTGCCATGTTGTTAATGGACTGAACCACTGAACCTGTAAGCCTCAGTTAAACATTGGCCTTTGTAAGAGTTGCCTTGGTCAGAGTGTCTCTTCACAGCAATGGAAACCCTACCTAAGACAATGGGGAGAGTGCTAGCTCTCTAAACAGTCTATCGCACAATTTTAGGTTGCATTCCAACCATGCCTGTTCTCGGAAGCCATAGATTGCTGTCCTACCACTAAAGTATGGAATTCTACACAGATGGAATCACAGTGGACATGCTGTTTGTTGTCTGGGTCTTTCCCTCATTGTTGTGTGGATGTGATTTGCTTCCGTGGGCTGCTGAGTAGAATCCTAACCATCGCTCTAACTACCCTGGTCTGTGCATCAACTTCCTGTGAACTGCTGCATTCCCTCCTGGAAGGAGGTGACCCAGGAAGTAAATAAAAGTCACAAGTATAGCTGGATATACAGGACTCATGGGGCCCCTCCTAAGAGGGCTGCTCTAACTCTGCACAGAGCTCCAGGGAAGTAGCGTCCATGTGTCACCTATGCTGAGCTGGTCTTTGGGGATCTGGCTCTCCTTAGGGTTTCTCTGCTCCTGTAAGTGACTCCTGTAGGCAACCCTGATAAGCTCATTGCTTTGATTTGTTGAATCCTTGCTTGGCCTGCCTTCAGTTTTCTTTAGGTGTGAATAGATGTCTGCTTACGCTTCCCTGGAGAGGTCTCACACAGCAATCACTCTGATGGATGCTCTTGGCTGTGGGTGGTCATTGAGGCTGATTTTAGTTTCTGGCTATTCTGAGGAAAGTTTTAATCAACAATCTGGGCAAGTCTTTGTATAGAATTGTTTTCATGGTCCTGGAATAAATATTTAGGAGTGGGGTTGCTGGATCATACAGCAAGTATATATTGAACACATAATTCTTTCTAAGATTAGCTACAAAGGGTGCTGGTGCCCACCAAAGTGCTTGGGTACTCAGTTTCTCTGCTCTGTGCCAACACACACGTTCACCCCAACCATTTCCTGTGACTTGCTTTTCCATTTCTTAAAAAATATGATCTGTGATCTTTTAAAAATAGTCAGAAGGCAACGTGTAAGAATTGGTTCTCTCTTTCCACCATGCTGGTTCCTGGGATCAAACTCAGGTCATCAGGCTTGGGAATAGATGGCTTTGCTTGCTGGTCCAGCATTTTTATTTTTATTTTTAACAATGACCTATAAAAAGTAGAGATTTTGAAGATCTTGAAGAAATTTTCCTTAGCACATTTATTAACGGGCTCCTGGTCTTTCTGTCCCTTCTGTAAAGTTGCAATGGAACGTCCTTACGCTTACTTCTGGGAGCTTGATTCTGAAGTTAATTCTCATATTTGATAGTAGGTATGCTGGGTGCTCAGTTTCTCTGCGCATGGAATGTTCTGTTGCCATTTGCTGAAGACAGGAAGTGCATCTCTATACTGAGGGATCTTGGCACCCTTTCATGAGCCTGCCTGTGGGCCCTCTTCTCAGGTCTATCCATTTGTCTGTCTGGATGGCCAAGTGTTGTTATCATGAATCAAACATTCGGTCATTCACAAAAAATGCCTTTTGCAGGTAGGGGGAGCAACTCAGCTTTTCAGTTTTTCAAAGTATAGTCATGCTAAGTGTTATAAGCCACACAACTAGATGATGGTGGAGCCAGAAATGGTTGCTGAGTTCTGTACCCTCCGCAGACCCTCAGTCCCAGGACCAGAGGTGAAGAATCCCACAGAAGCCTCCTGTAAACTCTCTGCAGTCTAAAGCCCGGAGCTACCAATGTCTCTAGAACTCTAGTTAGCACTAAAGTAGAGATCAGGAACTAATTGGAGTCCAATAACGTGGATGACATGGGATGGAGTCGCTGCTGGAAAGCTCCCCAGAGGCCAGGCTCTCCTCTCCAGTTCATCACTAGCAGCTTAGCTCAGCACAGCCAAGGACAGAAATGGAAGCTGCCAAACAAACACATTTTGTGCCTACACATGATTCTCCGTCATTAAGCTGAGACTGAAAATCTCAGACCACTGCAGAATGAATCATGAGCAGTCTTAGTTGTCACTGAACCATGACTTCTTCTCTGGAGAAGGGGACAGAAGCCACCACTACTCAGTACCCAGGATGCACGGGCAGCGTTGGTAAGAAAGGATCCGCCATTGCTGCCCCTTACCATGTGCTCAAGAGTTAGATGTGGTGAGCTTGGTTTGATGTTGACACTGCTTCATAAATAATATGAACAACTGAGGCAGAGCCCATGTTTCTCCCAGTGTTTGATATGACTTGTTCCTGAAGTGGTAGAGATAGGCTGACACCACTCTGGAAAAAAGTATCTTCATATCGCAGTTCCAGAGGAGGATTCTATGAGTGCAGCCATTAGCTTCCAGATCTCGATATTAGTCTTGCCTTCAGGGAAGCAATCCTTTACCACCCATCGCTGTAAATATATGAAAATTGTTCAAACCTTTTTTTCCCCCTACGTATGAAATACGTGAGCTTGTGAGACATTTCTCATTCAAACTACCACACTCCTCATAGCCCAAGGACTCTGTGGGTCTCAGGGCCCTCTTCTGTCCTCCACAGAACAGGAATCACAAACCCTGGCTTTTGAGGAATTGAGTATAAGTCATTTTCTCTATTTCCCAGTCACGATTATTTGATTTATATCAAAGGAAGTGAGTGCTAGGATATCCCCGTGAATTGAATGGCTGCAGAAAATGAGTCACTGTGACAATGCCACAAGCTAGTGTGCAGCTACGCAGGGACAGCACCCAGGCTGGGTCTGGGGAGCAAGGGAGTTGGCCAATGGCTTGATTGTGCTGTCTGGTGCTACCAGGGGCACAAACCCATGGAGAGACTTAGCCTAGTAGACGGCTTTTAGATCAGTGTGAAACGGCTCTCTCCCTCTTCCTTTCTCTCCACAAGTGAACTGTTGCTCTCCACCACACTTGTCCCACTATGACACACACCTCATCTCAGGCCCAAAACCAATAGAATCAACAAACTGTAAACATAAACCCATCTCTTATGCATTGCCAATGCTCTTTAGTTCTGTGAAGACAGCCGCACAGTACAGCACAGCACAGCACAGCACAGAGCACAGCAGCACAGCACAGCACAGCACAGAGCACAGCACAGCGCAGCGCAGCACAGCATAGAGCACAGCACACAGCACAGAGCACAGCACAGAGCACAGCACAGAGCACAGCACAGCACAGCATAGAGCACAGCACAGAGCACAGCACAGCACAGAGCATAGCACAGCACAGCACAGCACAGCACAGTACAGTACAGCACAGCACAGCACACAGCACAGCACAGAGCATAGCACAGCGCAGCACAGAGCACAGCACAGAGCACAGCACAGCACAGAGCACAGCACAGAGCACAGCACAGCACAGACCACAGCACAGAGCACAGCACAGCACACAGCACAGCACACAGCACAGCACAGAGCACAGCACAGCACAGCACAGCACAGCACACAGCACAGTACAGAGCACAGCACAGAGCACAGCACAGTGCAGCACACAGCACAGCACAGCACAGCGCAGCACAGAGCACAGCACAGCACAGCACAGCACAGAGCACAGCACAGC
>JADRCD010182306.1:0-14945 GCA_019843815.1 Montemys delectorum
AGCCAATGTAAGTCTTGTCAGGGTTATGCTGAAGGGGAATGGCAAAATGAAGTGTGCGTCAGAGTCTGAGAGTGAGACATGAGGGTGGGAGGGTGCAGAGACAAGATTAGGAGAGGGGCAGTGTGATTGGACCTGAGATTTTTGGGCCCCAAGGTGATGAATGGGTGGGACAAATGATACTGCAAGGCCACACCCAGAGATTATGGCTAGTGCTCCACTTTTAAGATAGAAATCCTGATGCAGTCAAGAGTTTTAACTCAGGGAAAACTACAGGGTTTATAAAAATCTTCACTGATAACCATGGTTTCATCAAAAATTTGTAGCCATTGGTAATGAGGCCAGAACAAAAAGATATCAGGCGAATTCAATTGAAGTACCTTCCACCAGACTATCAATAATCTTGTGTAGTAGAGACAAAGATCTCGTGTGTTTCATAGTTTTGAAGCCGAGCAAGGTAATGAAGAAATCCAAATAATGTAGTACATCTAGTGTATTATACATTCTGCATCCAAGCAGAAGATAGATGGTGCTTGCAAATATCAGAGCTGGAATGAGAGGAGAATATACCTAAGAAAGATACCCAAGCATCTTCAGGTATGGATGCCAAGCAAGATGGAGACCTATCATGGTAGAGGGTCTCTCTATAGACAAGGGAGGGCTCTATCACACAGGGGCAGTGATCAATTTAGTAAGCATAGTCACAGAAGCCAGGTTTGCTCTTCTTGGAGAGACAATCTACAAATGGGACAGAATGGAAAGAAACAAAACAAAAACAAGCAAAGAAGCAAACTAGAATAAGTGCTACAGTATAGAATAAGTTTGGGAATTTTAAAAATTATATTTGTGTGTTTGTTTGAGTTCTGTGCTTATGTATGTCCGTGCAAGTGCAGGTATTTATGAGCATCTTTATGCATGTTTGTGTAGTAATGAGAGGTCGATCTTTGGTATCATTACTCATGAGGTTTCCACTTCAGTATTTGAGTCAGAAGCTCTCATTGGCCTGGTCATTGGTCAGGGACCTACCTGTCTCTTTATCCCTAGTATATGACACCATGACTATTTTCTTTACCATGGGTCAGAGTATCGTAGTTAGAGCTCATGCTTGCAAGGACAATCTTTCTGTTGACTTACCCATCTCTCCAGCTTGGGTTTGTTTGTTTGTTTATTTTTGTTTATTTGTTTTGGTCAGAGATAGCTGTAGTAATAAATATGGATGTGAATGTGAGGTTGGGTATACAATGAGTCCACTCAGTGATCAAATATTATTCTCACATATTTCTAAATAATCCGCTAATAAGCTCAAAAATACTTTGGCACAATGACTGACTCCCAGTATTTCCTGGAATGTGTTTTGCACTCAAAGACAAAGAAGAATTTATAGTAAGGTGAGATCATTTAGAAAGGATTCGGTAGCCAGTTAAAAGGACTCTCATATGACTAAATCTGAGAAAAGTAAAAATATCAAAATCTTTAATGATTGCAAATAATTAGAGCCTATTGAGTAAAGTAAATACCCATCATATAAATAAACAAGTTAATTAAAATATTGTTGATGAATTCCGAACAATTAACTAGAGAGTGTCATGAGGGTAGAATATCTATGGAGAAGCAATCTTAACCATATGACAAAAATTAAATGCATCAGTAAAAGGACAGTTAAACTATACTCCACACACCATGCCACCCTGTGGGGTGATGCTTCTGTAACAATGTGCTAATGCCCAAGGAAAAACTAACTGAGGGTGGTTCTATGAAATGATTGGCTATTATCTGCAAAGGAATGAAGGAAGGTCATATATTTCAAGGAAAATCCTGGTTTTCTTTTTTTCAAATTGATGGAAATGTTTATATGAGCATAAAAAATACAAGGCAGGTAAGCGCAATACATAATTGGCAATAAGTTACTCTTGTATAAAAGAAATGGCCTGCATAAAATGTCTAGGGAGATGAGAATAGAGCCCTCTAAATTCCTCAGTTTTGAAGGTTGTGCTAAGGATTTGGTCTGTGTTTGGAGTAAACACACAATAAGGTATTTTGGAAAGTAGATGTTGTCTTAGTTGCACTTTACTGCTGCGATAAGACACCATGACCAAGGTAAGTCATGGAAGAAAACATTTATTGGCATTTATAGTTTCTGAAAGGGAGTTCATGATGATCATAGCAAAGAGCATGGCAGTGAGTAACTGGCAGTCACGGTTCTGGGGCAGTCATGGTTCTGAGAGCTTCCAACTTTTATCCCTGCGTAAGGGACAGGCAGAGAATGCTATCTGGCAATGGTGTGGACTTTTGAAATTTCAAAGCGCATCTCTAGTTATGTACCTCCTCCAACAAAGCCTCAACACCCTAATGCTTCCAAAAGGGTTCTAGGGACCAGACACTCAAGCAGATGAGCTTATGGGAATCATTCTCATTTAAACCATCACACAAGGTCCACACTGAATATTTGGTCCCTGGCTGTTTGAGGGAGGGGGGCAGGGGTTGAAAAGTTTAGGAAGTGGAGCCATGCTGGCGGAAGTATGTCACTCGGTATGAGCAGTAAGAGTTTATAGCCTTACCTCACTACCTTTTATTTATATCAGATTCCTGTGTGTAGATAAGAATGTGGTCAACTATCACAATGTCTGCCTGCTACCATATTGTGGCTGCACTTTCCCTACCATGATAGACTCTTTTGTTCTGGAACCATAACCCAAGACACACTCTTTCATTCATTGCTTTTGGCCACGGCACTTTATCACAACAACAGAACAGTAACTAATACCACAATGATGGTTAGTTGTATTGTCAGCATGACACGATCTTGAATCACGAGGGAAATCATGCTCAGTAAGGAATTGTCTGGACGTGTTCACTTGAAAAGGCTCCTGAGGGGAAACTGCCTTAATGGCATTATTTAAGGTGAGAAGACCTGCCCACTGTGGGCAGCACTACTTCCTATGCTTGGGCCCTGCACTCTGTGAGGATGTGGTTAAGGCTGAGCACAAGTAAGCATGCAATAATTCATTGCTCTTAACTGTATTTGTAATATGACTAAATGCTTCGAGTTCCTGCCACCTTTATACCTTTATTACCCTGTTATGACAGATTGTACCCGGGGCGTGTAAACCAAATAAACCCTTTCTCCTTTGAGTTTCTTTCATTAGGGTATTTGTCATAGCAAGAAGAAATTAAACCAAGCAAGCACTATGCTGGCTTCAGATAGGAAATCCACTTATGTAAGTTCTGAAACAAAATGCTCTCGGTAATAGAGTAGCAACTTTCTTGTAAATGTGAGATTGTTTCAAAATAAGAGGGAAAAAAATTAAATTATCAGATCCCTCTTGCACATGAACAAAGTTCTGAGATGCTTGAATTACCAAGCCAGAGTGTGACAGCATCAAGCCACTGCAATGCTTGCTTTCTTGACTTCTAATATATTACATTGTCACAGTACTGGAGGGCTGAGAAATGGAGGTAAATACTTTCATCAAGAGACAAACAAGTCTAGATCTAACATGCCGCTGTATTCAGTAGCTGTGTGCCCTGACTGTGGCATGGAATTAACCCCAGCTCCATTTTTCTCATCTATAACTAATTAAAGAAACACCCACTACTAATGTTCCATGATTTCTCATTGGGAAAAATACCAAAGGATGGTAAGCCAAGAGGTTTTGCATGGGAGGACTGAGAACACTTTTGCTTTCATTACATTTCTGCCGCATTCATAAAATCAAGAGGCTGATGTGTCACCTGACAGTGTACCTTCTTTTACTGAAGGCTATGAGTGGTCTGAGGGTGGGAGTTGGGTTAAATTATTCATTATGACAGAAATAATTATCCTCATACATGAGATAGAAGCCCAAATGCTTTTCAGGAAGTCGACTTGAGAAATGTTCCCCAATGATGAGGGATGTAATAAGACATGTCCCCTGCCCTCTTCCTGTGCTTGGATTTTCTCAGCACTTGCAATAAGTGCCCTGTGCTGACAAACGTCTGATTAACAAAATTAAGAAGAGATTTGGCGGCAGACTTTAATCCCTCTCTGGGGCTTTTCGGTTGCTGGATTTCTAGGTTGATTATCTTTTGAGGTCAGACTTCCATTCCTCCTAGTTCACTGTTTATCACTTGTAGTTGAGAAAATGTTTTTTGCCAGGATGAGGATGGGGCAGAGCCTAGTCTGTCTCTTTCACGTGAGGTTCTGTTAGACTAACAATTATGATTCTATTTATCTCAAGGCCACTGTTGGTATCTTGTCCCCTTTACCTTTGTATCTTCACATTTTGCTGCACATCAGAAATACAAACCACTGTATGTAAAAAAAAAAAAGAAAACGGGGCCTGGAGAGATTAGTCAGTGAGTAAAACATCAACTGTGCAAGTGCGAAGGCTGGAGCCCAGATCTTCAGCACCCACACAAAGGCTCGGGAAAGATGGTGGCCCACTTGTAATCCTAGCATGTGTAAGGTGGGGATCAGAGATCCCCACAGCAAGCTGACTGACTGGTTATACCAGTCAAATTGGCAAGCTTTCTTTTCCAGTGAGAGAATCTTCCTCAATAAATAAGGCAAAAAACTAATGGGGGAATATCCATTATCAACATCTGGCCTCGACACATGCACGTATATACATGCACATGGACACTCCTCCCACACACATGCATCCATACACATGTAAACATGCAAACACACATATAGAAAGTGACCTGAATGTTTTTATTTATAGTATATGATTCGACTAGATTCTTGGGATCTTTTCATTGCTGCTTGAGAGTTTATTGTTGCCTATTTTGGGGACTAGGTCCCCAGAGGTCCCTGAGAATATAATAGTAAGCCATCAGTCTATAAAATATACAAAGTTGTAGTGAGACTATTAAAACCCTGAGTCGCTATTGATGTCATTTGTTGTTGAGTTGTTGAAGGAACTGAGATCCTGCACTCATACTTCCCTACCTAAATCGGAGAGCTCAGTAATTGGAACTGACACTTGGTACTAAGGCAGGAGACAAGGGCCTCTTCTCCTAGCTATTTACATGGCTAAGGGAGGAGGGGTGACAGCTTCTAGATCTATTTGCACTGCAGAGTGAGTTTAAGACCAGCCAGGCCAGTCAGTGCATCTCTAAGTCCAAATGGAAGTAGAGTTAGACCTGGGGTATAGCTTAATAAAAGACTTAACTGTGACAATTTGGAATCTGAAGTGCTAACCATTGAGCTGGGTGTTTATTAAGAATTTCACTACTCTAGGTATTAGACTGAACATACTTTAGCAAAGCAGTTACTATGGTTATTTTTAAAAATATTTTTGGATTGTTTATTGTATGTTTTGTTCACATGAATGTCTCTGTACTGTGTATGTACCTAGTACTTCTGGAGGTCAGAAAAAGGCATCAAGATTCCCTAGAACTGAAGTTATGGACAGTGTTTGACATCACGTGGGTGTTGGGAAATTAAACCTGGTTTTTAGTAAGAACAAGTGCTCTTAATCACTGAGACATTTCTCCAGCCCCATTATGATTCTTTGATAAAAAGACAGGCTGTTCCTAGAACAAGCTCTGTAGACCAGGCTAACCTCGAACTCATAGAGATCTGGCTGTCTCTGCCTTCTGAGTGCTGGATTTAAAGGCACACACTGCATCTGCCTAAAGATTTAATAATATTTTGAAGTTAAACAATAAAAACATTGAATACAGTCCATGTATGTGTGTTTGTGTGCACATGTATGCATGCACACTCACTTTGTTTCTAGTTAAAAACAAGTGAGAATGAACATGTTTGTCTTTCCCCATGGTTGGAAAGCATCTGGTCTAGCTCGAAATGATACTTGGGCTCCCATAGGACACAAGAGTAAGGGAAAGAGAAAACATACAAGCTCCCTGCAAGGTAAGGATTTCATTGCAAAGTTTGCAATAGGGTCTGGGGGTAGAGCTCAGGTTGGAGAGTGCTTACCTAGCAGACAGGAAGCCCTGGATTTGATTCCCAGTAAGGCAACTACGGGGTATGGTGGTATATACATATAATCTACACCAGAGAGGTAGAGGGAAGAGGATGAGAAGTTTGAGGTCATCCTCAGCTACATAATACATTTAAAGCCAACTTGGGTTCCATGAGACCCTGATGAAAGAGAGGGGGGAGGGGGCAGGAAGGAAGGAAGAAAGGGAGGGAGAGAGGAAAAGAGAAGGGAAAGAAGAAAACTTCACTTGAGATTTAGAAACATTAAATGAAACCAAAAGTAAAGAAGGCTAAGCTGGTGTTGTCCTTACTTTCAGCTTAATATTGAAATAGACACTTTAATACAATATTTAAGGGAGATGGTGGACTCAACAAGACCTGAGTGGGCCAGTTGACACAGGCATGATAATGAGGATGTCCTCCATGATCCCATATCCCCTAGTTCATGAGGCCCTTCTAACAGTGTTCAACAGCAAGGATGAACTGCATAAAATTGAAGACAATCCAGTCAACATTTATCATGTTATCAATACAATCGATGATGGGGTATTTAATTATGTGTGTCCCCAGACTAAACCCAAGTATTCACACCACATTAAGGAGTCCACATCCCTGCCCTCACCTAGACATTTGAAACCTTTGCAAATTTGAGCCTTAATCTTTCTTTTAAAAAGAAATCATGATTTTTTTTTCAGGAAACAAGACTCTTTTCTTGACAATTTCTATGTCTTCAAGAATATTACAGAAATATTCCTGGGCTTGCCATAAAAAAGAGATGAAAATATTCAAATATTCTACAGAAGTTTGGGGGGAAATAAGTATAGATTTTATCAGACTTGGGTTGTCATGTTACAGAAATAAAATGAAACCAAAATTTCTGGTGATAAATGGCATTACATAGAAAGAGATATTTGAACAATATTTTTCAGTAGATTGTAGACTGCCAATACTATTTGTAAGGTTGAAAAATCGGGATTACGGAGATTTTGAAGCATTTTTGACTGTAATTGAAAAAAAGAAAAGGAGATAAAATCAAAGTGTACATGTGTATACACACACACACAGACACACACATGCACACACACACGTGCACACACACACATATGTGTGTGTGTGCGTGTGTGTACAGATATGTGTGTAAGAGTGTGCATGAGTGTGCAAGTGTATGTATATGTGTGCATGCATGTGCATATATGTATGTATGCCTGTGTAGGTCTGTATGTGTGGCATTTGTGTGTGTGCATATGCTTATATGTATGTGCTTATATGTATATGTGTGTTTGTGTATATATCTATATTTGTGTGTGTGACTGTATGTTGTATTCATTTAAAACAAAATTTTATTCAGTCATAAAAGAACAAAATTATATTATGTACATAAAATGGATGCAGCTGGACATTATCATATTAAATAAATTAAGTTAAACTCAGAAAGTCAAGTTCAATGTCTTTTCCCTCAGTTGTGTATACTAGATCATATATATGTTTGTATGTGAGTGTGTGTGTGTGTGTGTGTGTGTGATATGATATATATGTATGTATGTATATATATTATGTAGAATTGAATGTAGAAGTCAAACTGTTCAGTGGAATAAAGGAGGACTAATAGGAGGAAGAGGAAAGGAAAAGAATAAGTTGATATAAAGGGAAAATGTTCAAAGTACATTTTCTACTTGCATGAACATGTCCTTATGTGACCTAGTTCTATAATCAATGGATATGTGCCAATAGAAACAATGCAGACACAATTATACTTGTATGCTGATCACATTGTAAGAGCTTAGATTTCCATTTCATACTTGAGAGGCCGTTCCCAACTGCCTCTTCCAAGCCCAGGGATTCTTGAAAGGTAGCCATGTATTAATAAGGCCAGCCTGAGATGGAGAGATCACTTCACCTTCATCTCATCCAGCAGGAAACACATCATTGACTTGGTAAAATCTGCACTTTGACTGAAGCTTCTATACCATTGATGCAGATATTCTGGTTCATAAAAAACACTAAATCCTTTGGTGAAACACACAGAATTAAGTTAATATGATTTATGTCGCCCATTGCCCAGGCAGCCAGTGCTTTGTAGTGATCTTGATTAAAGAAAGATTATGGAATAGCTACATCCCTCCCTCATTTGCATTCAGTTCAAAAGGAATGGCCTAAACGAAGCTAAACAAGCATTTAAGTACAAGGAAAAGATTTTCTTTTGCTTTCATTAAACACGAACATGAAACAACTTGCCAAAAATTTGCACAACATTATTTTAGGACTAGAAAGTGAATTTGGCATGAATAATTTCCAAACTGAACATGCTAATTGTGCTTCCTCTCAACAAAGAAATGTAATAATTTCTCCCCACAATGCATCAATCTCCAATTTGGTGTTTTAAGTTATTCCTGAGTTGGAGTGTTGAGTGCTGCATATTTTAACCACATGTGGCTCTCCGTCCCATCTCTCAGAAGAAAAAAAAAAGAGACTAGTTTTCATATTTCATCCTGTGATATTTATTTCTTCTGTTATCATTCTGTAGGTAAAACATTCAGCAATCCAGAATGAAGGTCTGGATTCCCAGCAGTATCCCTTTGCAGCCAAGTTCAGTGTCTGACATGAGTTATCTGCTCGGTGACAATTGAACAAACAGCTAAATGAATATAGTATTAAGCTGACTCGTGCTGGCTCATTGCTATACCTATAGATCAGTGTATTTCTTATCCCTCTTCAGAGAAGCTTCTTTGTTCAGTAGGTTACAATGAACACAGAGGCCCACAGTTGGTCAAGGTATGAGTGAGAGACTGTCAAATGCTGAGCCCTAAGTTGGACGTCTATTTCACACTGTTTGGTATCATCAAAGGAGGAAGGGACAGAAGATTGTAAATTCCAGAAGTCGAGAATGACTGTAGAAAACAGTGTTTTCTACACACAACAGGGCAGTACAAAAATGAACTCTCAGTGGTTGGGATGGCAGGCATAAGACCCACACAATCTCAAACTAGATAAAATTCCGGCATGGGGAAGAGAAGTGAGCACAAAGTCTCATCAGTAGCTGGGGAGCTAGTGGCCATTGACAGCTTCTGAGAGAAGAAATCGCTTTTCTTTAAGGATGCTGTTCTTGGTAGGTAAATCATGATCCAGTAGATGGCCACATACCTGGGAATATGTAGGTGGTACAAACTGGATCTGATGGGTTTAAAAAAAGAAGAAAGAAGATGATGCAATGTTGGATGTGTAGGGAAGGAGACTGGATCTGTGAGGACTTGGGGAATGTATGTAAATATGGTTAAAATACATTGAATGTAATTCTCAAAGAATTCATTATTAAATAAAGGAGAAAAGGAAAGAAAGAGAAAAGGAGAACAGATAAAGAAAAAGAAGGGAAGGAAGGAAGGAAGGAAGGAGGAGGAGGAAGGAAAAATCAGAATCAGAAGAAGTGGAGGCCAAAGCAAAGTAGAAGGAGGAGGAGGAGGAGGAGGAGGAGGAGGAGGAGGAGGAGGAGGAGGAGGAGGAGGAGGAGGAGGAGAGAAGGGTATAAGGTAGGAGCCTACAATTTTACAAGAGAGCAAGTATCCTAGTTAGTCTTAACTTTCAACTTGAAACAGCCTAAAGTCATCTGAGAAGGGAAACTCAAGTGGGGGATTATTCAAATCAGATTGGCTGTGAGTGATGGCCTTGATTGTGAGTTGAAGTAGCAGGACACAGCCCATTGTAGGCAGCACCATTCCCTGGGCAGGTGATGCTGCCCTGTACGGATACTGGCGATTTATGAACTTGCGAGTGAGCCATCAAGAAATATTCTTCCTTGGTTTCTACTGGACTCTTGACTGAGAGTCAAGTTTTGGTTTGTTTTCACGTTCCTGCCTCGTGTTCCTTTAATGACTTTCGTAAATGATGTGCTACAACCTAGGTGAGTAAGCCAGATGAATCCTTGCCTCTTCTAAGTTACTTTTTCCAAAGTATTTTATCCTAGCATCCGAGATGAAACTAGGACAGCAAGAGATGTTTATTCCGATCTTAATCTCAATATTTACTCAGAGCAGTAAGGATAGATGAATACTCTAGTAACCTTAAGATGGGCTAAGTGATAAGAAAGTCAGTGGAGCCCAGGTGAGAAAGAGCTTTACAGACTTGTGGTTCCAGCCCAAGCAGGTAGTCTCTGGTGTATCTCTGTATCTTCTCAACTGTACAAGAGGATTTTTTATATTTCTTTGTCATTTCTTCCTAGTCTATTGAAAATGCAAGCGGTTTGTATGGGATTTTTCTTTGGTTGTAATCACTAGAAAAAAAAAATGATTAGGGGTTTTCAACCTGTAATATCTGTTGCCTAACAATGTAACCAAATTAAGGATTGTTTGTATTCAGTAAAATGTAGGTCTGGTAATGTAATAGAAGATGTTCCAAATTAAATGCATTTATGAGGCAAAAACCACAGTAAATGATTTAAGATACTTTTCAAAAGGCTCCTGAAATTAACATCAACCAGTCACTTTACTATCTGACAATACACACACACTAGAGGCTGGATGTATGTCTAAAACAGGATGTTAAAATACAAATGGCGGAGGGCAGGCAAGATGGTGTGGTGGGTAAAAGTACTTCCAAGCCTGACAAGCTTGTTCAATCCTCGGTACCCATGTGATGGAAGGAAAAGAACTGACTCCTGCAAATTGTCCTTTGGTCATGTGTGTGCCCCTACACAAACACATACACAAATAAATAAATAGAAGTAATAAAATACTTTAAAAATATAATAGTATATCCCTACATGTTCCAACAATCAGGAAACATGTCCGGTTGTTTAACAATGGTACAGCAACCCTGAGAATAGGAAGTATGTCTGCATCGTCTTGTCTGGACTAAGAAACAATTAGCCGCTTCATTGTAGCTTCCTATAGTGTGGGTTCTTCTAATGAGAATAATAGATGGTGTGGATATGAAGCCTCCCATCTCCCAATAAACCCTACACGTTGAGGCTATTCTTGCTTGTCAACTTTGCCACATTTGGAATTAGCTAAAACTCAAGTGGCTAGATACACCTGTGAGGCATTTTCTTCATTGGATTATTTAAGTGGGAAGACCCACCCTAAATTCAGACTTTCTTTTTTTTGAAGTAAGGATATTCACCTTTAAATCAGGGCCATACCTTCTGGTGGCAGTCTATATAATGGACCTAGAAGAAGGAACTGCTTGCCTTTCGCCTGCTTGTCCTCACTCTCCCTGGCAAGCTCATTCCTTCTCTTGTATTGCAGTCTACCTGACAGCCTTGTGGACTGAACAACGACTGGATCCTCGGTCTTTCCATTGGTATGCAGCCACTGTTGGATTAGTGGGACTATAGCCTTACTACAATACTCAGTGATCAACTGACCGCATTATTGGCAGTTTCTCCAAACTTTGGAGGCTGGACATAGCTGAGGGAATTAGGTCGCTGTGAATGTGTCCTTGGGGAAATCCCTGTCCCTAGCCCTTCCTGGTCTCATTTTCTGCTTTCTGTCAGGTATGAGACGGCCATCCTTACTGCCATGTTCTATTTGCACAGGCGCTGAAGCTATGACAGCCTGGTCTGCACCTGCTAAAACCATGATCTAAAAACACACCCTTCGCCTTTAAGTTGTTCCTGCCTGGTGTCTTGTCAAGTGTCAAGAAATCTAGCTAACACACAGGACAAGTTAAGTCCATGTGATTGTGTATAGTTCTCAAAAGCAGGAAGCTATCCATGCCTGATATCCAAGTTTTGTAGGCCTGCAGGATCCTTTGTATGTTTCAATATTTAGTGGAAAGAAGAAAAAGATTGGTTTCCTATTTATTTATTTATTTATTTATTTATTTATTTATTTAGTGTATGTGGGTACACAGTCGCTGTCTTTAGACACACCAGAAGGCAGCATCTGACGCTCATTACAGATAATTGTGAGCTATCACGTGGTGGCTGGGAATTGAACTAAGGACCTCTGGAAGAGCAATCAGTGCTCTTAACCACTGAGACATCTCTGCACCCTGAGAAGGGATTTTCTATGAACATTCAGTTGAGGAACAGTGGCTAGGGGTAGCAGTTAACAAATAAAAGCAACTTGAATTTCATGTCTTTTTTCTTTAATTAGCTATATTAGTTACTTTTCTATTGCTGTAATAAAACACCATGACCAAGGCAATGCATAGAAGAAAGATTCTATGATTCTAGAGGTTTTGGAGCCCATCCGCATTACAGACAGAAGCACAGCAGCAGGCAGGTAGGTGTGGTATTGGAGCAGTAACCGAGAGCTCACATCTCTCTATGTGAATTGTCAGTAAAAAGATTTAACCTCAAATGGCCTAAGACTTTCTCTTGAAAGGTCAAAGCCTGCTTTCAGGGACGTACTTCCTCCATCAAGGCCACACCTACTAGTCCTCCTCAAAGAGCCACTAACTGGGAATCAATATTTGGATGCCCAATATTTGTAGGAAACAATAAACTCAAACCACATTAGCCACAGTGTCTCTAGAAAAGCCCAACATTCCCTAGATTGTCTCATAAGCAATGTTTCCCATTCAGTGATGAGAAGGAAGATTTGTTTTATAAAAAAGGCTGAAAGAAATACAGGTGTCTAAATATTGTTGTCCTGAGAACAAGGCAGTGACTGTAAGGAAGACCCCAAAGCCACCACTCATCTTTGTCTGACGGATGTACATGTACCTTTAGCAGCTCTTCCTGCTTGAGTGTTATAAAAGCATAAACTTTTTAGAATTGGTCACTGCATTACTGAAGAGCTAATACATTGGTACGTGTGTCCAGGGAGTCAAGATATCTTGTAAAGAAAGGAGAGTGAGGATGTATGCTGGAAGTGACCCTCCTTACAGTCAGTAAAGGTAGCATCTACCATTATGTGAGTTTTCCAAGCTGGGTAGATCTCTTTGAGCTATATCACCATCCTGTTATTTTTAACTAAAAATGAATTTGTAAAAAAAAAAATGGGCAACTAAGCAGCTTTTCTTAAAACTCTGTAGGCAGCTATTTTAAAGAGAGAAGTTTTCATTCTGCTGTGAGGAAAAAGGGATTTCCCCCAAAGGCGTCTTTAAAACATGCTATCCCTCATCTCAGGGGACAAAGAGAAATAGGTGAATCCTAGTGTTTAGCTCTAAAGTTGCTCGGGGTTGGTTTGCCTTAAAGGTCTAGTAGCAACAGCAGGACACCACACAGGATGAAAACCTCTAATTGGCAGAAAGGAAGCAGTAAGCACTAAAGAGTAATCAGAAGAGTTTTTTTTTTCTCCAGGGAGAAGATTTTATAATAAAACACGCAGCATTGTTTAGCACGAGTGCAATTAGATACACAAATATCTATTGTGGTGGGCTGGTAAGGCTTGAAAAGTATATAATGGTCAGAATTTCTATTTGGTAGAACGTGGGTGTACGGCCATATGGATCCTTTTGATACGAAGAGTGGGAGAATTTTTCACACCGTTAGTGGGCCTTTGCCCTAGTTACTTTAAGTCTCTAAAGTTCATTATTTTCAAATTACTGCTGTTTTCTGAGTGTCTATTCCTGTTTCAGAGTGTCTATTCCTGTTTCTTGATTCCTTGGTTTCTTGAAGGAATCAAGAGTATAACCAACTCACTGTTTTGAAGGTAGAGCTTGAAAAAACACATCGGCCAGGCTGGGAAGATGGCTCAGTCAAGTGCTGGGCATGCAAGCGTGAAGACTTGCTTTTGGTACCCCAGAGTCCAGCAATACCAAAAAAAAGCCATGAAGGGCAATATGCCTCCATCTTTTAATCACCAGGGAAAACAAAGACGGGGATCCCCTAGGACTTGCTAGGTGTCAGTCTCGATGAATCTATAAGCTCCAGTGAGACAGGCTCAAATAACATGATGGACAGTTGAGGAACTGGTATATGATAGGTATATCACTGGTTTCTGGCTCTGACATTTGTGTGCACACATGTGATCCATACAAACACATATACACAAACACAAATGCACAAGAAGCATTGGTCATCTACATGTTTCAGATGATGAAAGAAGAGACCAAGTTCCCATGGGATTTTTGGAAATCTGTTATTCTTTTGATTAGTAGAAAGCCTCAGATGAATCTCACAGGGATCACGTCTGAGAGACCTCACAGTTAAGTGATGATACCAGGTAGAGTAGAGCCCATGAGAGTGGGTATTCTGGAGTGGGCAGAGGGCACAGAAGAGCCCAGAAGCTTGAGTGATCTGTGGTAGGACATGTTTGCGATGTCACGGTCCCCTTCTGATGATACAGCAATGAAATTAGAGGCTGACAGAGCTAAAGGGATGCCCGCTTGATCTCCCACTGGGTGTTCATTCTGGCAAGAGGTCCAAGTGGGGTGGATTCAGACTCGGAAGAAACAGACAAATGGTTCTATGAGAGCGATGGAGTCTAAATGACAGCTTTTCTTACCTTCCTTGTACCTTGGGCATGAGGATTGAATTCGTTTTCTGGCTTGATTCGCTGTCTTTGAGAAGCCAATTCAAAGGCCCTCTGCCTGAAGGTTTGTTTGAGGTGCTCATAGCCAGGCAAGGACTGGAAGGAAGGACCCAGATCGCCCAGCTCATTTTCTTCTCATGGAAGCACACATACTTCATTAAAGTCACCATGGTTTGCAGTTCATCTGTGACTGCCATTCATCAGAGACTTCATCAAAATGGTCACTATGACCTTCCCTGGGGTTGATCCATGTTTACATGTGTTTGCACTGCTTACACACCCACCTTTTCCAATCGCATTCTTTAACAAAAACCAGAGAGTTGGGAAGATGGCTCAGTCAGTGAACTATTTGCCTTACAAGCATGAGGATCAGAGTTTGAGCCCTAGAATGCACACACACACACACACACACACACACACACACACACACACACACACATTCTGGGCATGATGCCGTGTGACCGTAATCATTAGAGAGGCAGAGACAGGTGACTCAATCTCAGTGGCTGGCCAGTCTAGTCATACTAGAAATCTGTAGTCCACCGATAGGCAATGTGTCAAAAACAAACAAAGAAACAAACCAAAATGAGGCAGGTGGCTCCTGAGAA
>JADRCD010182307.1:0-32734 GCA_019843815.1 Montemys delectorum
GTGTCCCTACTGACAGCTATGAGCCCTTGCTGTACCCAGCCCAGCATGGAACTCACCAGTTTCCAGAGGTTCTGGGCAGGCATGGAGATGTTATAGTCAATGTAGCAGGAGACTTCTTGAGAATGGGGGCTCAGTGGGGCTGCGACATCGTGCCTGGAAGAGCAGAGCAGAGCTATTCCTTTGAGTGTCATTAAGGAGGAAATGGTGCCTTTTGAAACAAAGCCTGTTCTGCCTGCAAAGGCTCAGGAAGCTAGCTGCAATGGCAGCTCCCAGAGGGGCCACAGCCTGGATGGAGGCCACTCCAAGGCAGGCTCTAATGGTCAATATGACACAGCCTAGAGTCACTGGAGCACGAAGACTCAACTGAGGGACTGCCTAGATCCTGTCTTGCTGGTGTATCTGTGAGGAGTATCTTGACTATGTACATCCAGAACTGATCTCAAACAACTCATGGACGGGTGAGCAAGTCTCTGAGAAAAGAATGTCTGTCGAGGGACTGCAAGTATGAATCTGAGAACATGCCTAGGTGGATCACTGGTCTGGCAGAACTCAGAAAAGCAGTATAGTTCTGTTGCCCCTGGGCAAGCGTGTACACAGTGCTCTCACACTGAGAGAACAGGCTACTCTGTGCAGTTCAACCTCAGTGTTCACAAGCAGCCTGTCACCTGCAGTCTACTCAGGCAGGACTCACGTCATCTCAGGATGGACCAGGCACCCAAGGATAGTGAGCAGAGGATGATGGACTGCCAGACAGAGCAAGTGTTAGAATGAGAATTATCGGAGGGTCGGTACCTAGGCAGAGTTTCTGGTAAGGTGACCTTAGGGATATCCCAGCAGCAAAGTGAGTGGGGTAGCCCTGAGGTGCTGTAGTACTGCTTACCTCAGGGCTACCAGGGAGGCCAAGTGATGGAGTGACATTAGTCAGGGTCACTAAGAGCCTCAGGAGAGCTGAGGGAGTACCAAGAGAGAGGGCTGTGGGCAGAGAAGCCATGAAGCCCACTGTGGCCCACTCAAGGGCCCGATATGGCTTTGGGAGTGAGGTGGAGGCGGAAGTCAGGATGATGGGGACAGGCTGAGTGGGTCGTAGGTGGGGTGAAGGAGACCCTGACAGAGCCAGCATTGGGGGGCACTCACGTGTTAAGGAGGCGGGTGGTCATGCCGTGAACGAGCTGTACAATGTCTCCATGTCTTACAGGCCTGGGAGGGTTGTTGACCACCAGCTGGTGTCTAGGAAGACAGTGCTGTCAGGACGACACCCAGCCCCCTTACAATAAGCTCTATGGGACGCGGACTCAGGTCTCCCGGCAGACACTCAGGAGTGTGCAGCCCCAAATGTGGCTTCTTACAAAATCAAGGCACTTGTGTTTCATTTAACGCTTCTCAACCTGAGATCACTCTCCTAACTGCTAAGTGTGATGCCATCTGCCACTGTCACACTAACCGTTCCCCCAACCCATATCTTCATGTTGACAGCATACTTTTTTCGTACTTCAAAAAAAATAAAAATTAAGGGCCTATCTGGGTGAAGTGGTGCACACCTGCAATCCCAGTGCTTGGAAAGCTCAGGCAAGAGGACTGAGAGTTTGGGGCAAGGCGTGGCTACAAGGAGAGATGCTATCTCAAAAACAAAACAGGAAAAAGAAAGATAAAAAAACAAAACCAAACAAGTAGAAAAACCTCCCAAACCCTTAACTTATCAGCCCTCAGTGCTAGACCCGTGCTGGGGAAACAACTGGACAGGCCAGACAGGGTCAGGGTGAGTCAGAAAAATAGACATGCAGATATGTAAACCAAGCGAGCAATGTGAGGTTGGACAGGGGAGAGCCTGGGGAAGAGAGACAGGAGGGGAGGGTACGTGTCTGTGTGGACTAGCCTAGGAGGCCTCTCCAAAGGATCCAGCCTTCATATTCCTGGCAAGAAGGGTGAGAGCAGAGATGGCCAAGGCCTGGTGAGAGTGAGGGTGCCCCTGAAAGTTATGGTAGGGGTCTTGAGGGCAGGACACTGGGGAAGGCAGGGAAGGAGAGAGCCTAGTGTAGGCCTCCTAGAAGCTGCCCATGCTGGCATCAGAGTGAGGGATGGAAGGTGAATGCTGGTAAAAAATTAAGAATCTCATGGCTGGCCGGGTGGTGGTGACACACACCTTTAATCCCAGCACTTGGGAGACAGAGGCAGGTGGATTTCTGAGTTTGAGACCAGCCTGGTCTACAGAGTGAGTTCCAGGACAGCCAAGGCTATACAGAGAAACCCTGTCTCGAAAAAACAAAACAAAACAAAAAAACAAAAAACAAACAAAGAAACAAAAAGAACTTTGGGGCTGGCAAGATGGCCCAGTAGGTAAGAGCACTGACTGCTCTTCTGAAGGTCCTGAGTTCAAATCCCAGCAACCACATGGTGGCTCACAACCACTTGTAATGAGATCTGACACCCTCTTCTGGAGTATCTGAGACATCCACAGTGTACTTATGTGTAATAATAAATAAATCTTTGGGCCCAAACGTGTGGAGCCAACCAGAGCTAGTGGGACTAAGTGTGTGGGGCCGACCAACTGGAGCGAGTAGAGGTCCTAAAAATTCAATTCCCAACAACCACATGAAGGCTCACAACCATCTGTTCAGCTACAGTGTGCCCATATACATAAAGTAAATAAATAAATCTTTAAAAAAAATTAAGAATCTCAGGGCTGGAGAAATGGCTCATAAGAGCCCTGACTGCTCTTCCAGAGGCCCTGAGTTCAATTCCCAGCAACCACATGGTGGCTCACAACCATCTATAAAGGCATCCGATGCTCTCTTCTGGTGTGTCTGAGGACAGAGACTGTGTACTCACATACATAAAAATAAACAAATCTGGGGCTGGTGAGATGGCTCAGCGGGTAAGAGCACTGACTGCTCTTCTGAAGGTCCTGAGTTCGGATCCCAGCAACCACATGGTGGCTCACAACCACCCATAATGAGATGTGACGCCCTCTTCTGGTGCGTCTGAAGACAGCTACAGTGTACTACGCAGGAGCGGGACCAGAGCAGCCACATGATGGCTCATGGCCATCTGTACAGCTACAGTATACTCATATACATAAAATAAATAAATAAATCTTAAAAAAAAAAATAAATCTTTTAAAAAAGAATCCTTTTTTTGTTTGTTTGTTTTTTGTTTTTTGAGACAGGGTTTCTCCACATATCCCTGGCTGTCCTGGAACTCACTCTGTAGACCAGGCTAGCCTCGAACTCAGAAATCCACCTGCCTCTGCCTCCCAAGTGCTAAAGGTGTGTGCCATCACTGCCCAGCTTAAAAAGAGAGCACAGAGAGGCCCCCACACTAGGCCCTCTTGAGGGGAGCGGACACAATTCCTAAGAGAAGCTAAGGCAGGTCACTGAGGACCACAGCCCAGCCCTGGCCTCACATTAATAATACTCCAGCTCTGGGGGAAAGAGGTCTCTGGCCACGGAGCATTCATGAAAAGAAGGCTTACGACTCAGCAGAATGACCTGCCAGTCACCATGGCACTGAGCTCTGAGGAAACCACACTCACCGCCCAGGGTCCTTGACGATCCACCAGTTGTTGATGTCTTTGAAGGGATAACAGGTCACCTGTTGCTGGTGGGAGCTGCCACGGCCATTCTCATATCTGTGTGAGATGTCAACAAAGAGGACACCTGAAGAGGTGGCTCTCCAGTGGTCTCTGCAGAAAGCACTCATTACTCAACAAGACAGGGGCCAGAGAATATGGAAAAAACGGTCAGGCAGAGTTGCTCCAAGGCACTGGAGGAGATGTGGCTGGCATGTCACAGCCCCCCCCCCCCCCCGCAGTGTTTCATACCAAAAAAGGCCAGGGCCTGAGCCCTGCTGCCTTTATCTCTCTAAACTTGATCATAGGAAATAACAGCTCTTAGCAAACTGGGAGAAAGCAAAACATCTGTTGACTGCAAATTAAAATTGTCACTTTCCTTACATCATGGGATAGGTGTTCTTGTGTGAATGAAGCCAGCAGGGCAAGGGTTTGCCAGAGACGCTCTTCAGAGTGACCTGGGAACCAAAGGCCACCTCCAGGGGCTGGCCTTGGGTGATGCGGGCTAGCCCTCCCTAAGACAAATAGAAAAGGTCTTAGATAAGCTCAAGAGACCAACCATCCTACCCCATGGATCCAAAGACAGAAAGAGGAGTCAGGCTCAGCAGCAGCTGCCCCTGCTGTAGGGCCATCTCGTCGGAACAAGGCCAACAATCCTAAACTGACAGATGGGTGGTAGCAGAGATGCTCATATAATTAGTTACAACTAACTCTCATCAGCTTGGGTCCTACTGAACTACAGTCATAAGTGGGTGTGTGCTCCGAGGCCAGGCATTCGGGTGACCTTCCAACCACACATTCCTTATATGACTATTGATTCTGTGAGAGAGGCAAGTGACTGTGTCGAAGAGATGAGGAGGTGTGACCATCAGCAGAGCCAACATGCATTAGCAGGCCTACACTTCAAGTCTACACCCCTCACTACCACACCTGGTACATTTTATGGGTCAGTACTTTTTTATCTGAAGTGTTGGAACTAGAAGTGTTCCAATTTGGGGAAATTGGGGGGTCCACCCACAAGCTGAGAGTCCAAAATGCAAAACACTCTGTGATCTGAAGCTGTCTTAAGTGTCCTGCAAGCACTGAAAAAGTTCTGAAGATCTCAACTTGTTGACTGCAGACTTCCATGTTAGGGATGCTCAGCCTGCATACACCTGTAGCTAGCTAGTGGAATGTCACGAGGCTTGAGTCTCGTCACATGAGTCCGTCTCATGTCTCATGGCAAGTCAGGCTGTGAGAGCAGCTTCTCTTACTCCCAACACAATCAGTATTTCACAGTTCCTTTCAAAATACCAACATGGGCTGGCTGGTGATAGCTCACGCCTTTAATCCCAAACCGAGGAGGCAGACGAAGGCAGATCTCTGAGTTTAAGGCCAGCCTGATCTACAGTGTGAGTTTCAGGATAGCCAAGGCTACACTGAGAAACTGTTCCTTGAAAAACAAACAAACAAACAGGAAAATGAAACATGGCTGCTTCAGTTCTTGACCTTTGCAGTACAGCTCAGTTATCTACCTGTTATCTACTTGTTTGGTTATTTAAAACCAAGTCTTACAGTGGAGCCCGAGCTGGCCCTGCCCCACCTCTTCCTCCTGAGGGCTACAGATCCGACACTACTTAGACAGAAAAGCTGAGCCTGTGACTGTCTTGTTCTGTGTGAAGTGTTTCCTACCTCCAAGCTGGCCTGGAAGGCACTGGACATGATTTGGTCATGGGGCCCAGAGCGGTAGAGCAGCACCAGGTGGACATAGAAGAAGAGTAAGTACAGGAAGACTGGGACGATCAGCAGAGCCACGATTCTGGCGAGCAAGTGACTGAGTACACGCATCTGCCAGGGGTGAGAGGACAGGTCTTTCTATCTGCAGAGTGGTATGGCCATCTCCAGATACTGCATGGAGGCTTCGAGAAAGTCACTGAGAAGCCCTACCTGCCATGTACATGCTGCTGGAAGCTCACAGGTGAGCGCACTCCCACCTCTCCTGAAGTCTTGAGGAGCCTCTTTTTTTTTTTTTTTTTTTTTTAAAATTTTTTTTTTTTTTTTTTTGTATGTGCTCTGTCAGTCTCTTCAGAAACATTAAAAGAGGGCATCGGATCACATTACAGGTGGTTGTGAGCCACCATGTGGTTGCTGGGAATTGAACTCAGGACCTCTGGAAGAGCAGTCAGTGCTCTTAACCCTGAGGATCCACTTCTTTTTTTTTTGTTTTTTTGGTTTTTTTTTTTGGAGACAGGGTTTCTCTGTGTAGCCCTGGCTGTCCTGGAACTCACTCTGTAGACCAGGCTGGCCTCGAACTCAGAAATCCTCCTGCCTCTGCCTCCCAAGTGCTGGGACTAAAGGCGTGCGCCACCACTGCCTGGCTAGGATCCACTTCTTTAAGTGCTCCAACTACTCCCTAGGACATCTTGACACCCCACCCCCAAATACCGCACACTCACAGGCTCTGACATGACCACCTACATTTGACAAGGTCTGGTCTCCGATCAGGTCCCAGGCATGGACAGCTGCAATGCTGAGCACGAGCAGGTAGGTGAAAATCCCCATGTATTTGATCCTGAAAAAGACAGAATTGAAATAAGGTTACAAGACAGACAAGTCCACAGATGGAAGAATATTATCCAAGTCAAGGGCTCTAACTCACCCAACTGCACAGGAACAAGAGACTCCAGTCAGCAGTAGCCACAGCCACCAGTGCACCGAGAAAGGGCTGGACAAAACAGGAGAGAACAGAAGAACAAGGAAGCAGTCACAGGACTTATCCCACAGGTCGGGGATGCCAAGCTTCTCTAAGCAGTCTCTACATTGGCCAGTCCTACTGGATACCAGCCATAATAAAAAGAACTCTACCTCCCCATTTGGGTCTCAGAAGAACTTTTTTTTTGGTCAGGAAAACAAATTTCCTGTGGGTTAAAGTTAAAAAAGGATGTACTTATGAAACCATGGGCTAAGGGTCAACCTGAAGTACTAACTAACCAAAAGGCATTCTGTAAGCAAGTCCTCAAGATAAAAGACACTAAAAGTCACCCAGAGCTAGGTGCAGGTACACGGTAACCCCAGCACTTTGGAGGATGACATGGAGGCATGGCTGCCAGCTAGGGCTCCACAGTCAGAAGGAAACAATCTAGAATCCCTTTTTCTCCTAACAAGAAGTGTGTCTTGCTTTCCATACCTGTGTGTCTGGGAGTTGAAGAACTTCAGATAGGACAGCACGGCCAACAGGTTAAAAAATATCAGTATGGATTCTAACAGCATGAGCCTGGACTGAGTGATCAGGGCGTTCTCTGTCACAGAGACAAATAGCTGTCAGCACGGAGCAGCCCAGGCTGTGTGGATACAGAACCAGTCACAGGAGGTGCACACGGCAGTGTCTCCAGAGACTGCACAGAGGGCATCCTCTGAGGATACCAATCTCTGTCTACACAAAGATGGGTCTTGGCACAAAACCTTCCATATACCCTGCTACATAGTCAAGGCAGTACAGATTACCTAAAATCCCTGATACAATGTAAATGGCACATGGTCACTCTATTGTCTTGTTAAGGGAGCAACAACTTCTTATATGCTGACATATATGTATGTATGTGCAACATGTGCCTGCGAATGTCAAGAGAGGGCATTGGATCCCCTACAACTGGAGTTAGGAAGTCATCACACGAAAGCTAGGAACCAAACTCTACAAGACCAGCAACTGCTCTTAACTCCTGAGCTACCTCTGCAGTCTCCAAGAAGTAAATCTTTATGTTGTTGGTGCAGAAGGAAGTTTTTAAAAATGACAACAACAACAACAACAACAACAACAACAACAACAACAAAATTGGGGACATACTCTTGCTGTGTTGTCCAGGCTGACCTCACACGCAAGCCTCTTCTGCCTCGGGCTTCCCAGCGCTGGGATTACAGGCCCAGCATGAACCACCATGGGATATTTTTGCTTTTGGGCTGGGGATAAACCCAAGGCCTCATAAATGCTAGGCAAGTGCCCAATCACTGTGTTATATCCCCAAGCTCAGGGCTATTTTCTTTAGGTATTAATTTTTTTTTTTTTTCGAGACAGGATTTCTCTGTGTAGCCCTGGGTGTCCTGGAACTCACTCTGTAGATCAGGCTGGTCTTGAACTTAGAAATCCACCTGCCTCTGCATCCCAAGTGCTGGGATTAAAGGCGTGCACCACCACTGCCCGGCTAGGTAGTAATTTTAAAACAACAACAACAACAAAAAAGTGTGTATGTGTGTACTTGTGTGAATGTGTATGCCATGGTGTCTATGTGCCTTCAAGCACTGTCTGGCAGCCCCCACCTTTAATATGCCACCATGGGCACATTTCTACTTCCAAAAAGTGTCTGACCTCACAGTCCATCAGTCCTCCGTCAAAGAGGGCACATCTAGAATCTGGATGAAGCAGATGTGTTCACTAGGGCAGCACACATACTCTCATTACACACACTAGGGCAGCATACACACTCTCAGTACACACACTAGGGCAGCACACATACTACCACCAGGCACTAATCTCCAAGCCTTATGTTGAAATGCCACAAAATGCTTGGTTTTCTTACCCTGTACTCTGGTGTAGGTAGGTGGTTAGAACCCAAGGCTTACCAATGAGCATCAACAGGGCGGCTCCCATGGCAGTACAGTGGGAAAAGTGGAGCTCCAGCACTATCTGGTAGGCCATGGGTACTGACAGGGCCCCGGCAAGCGCTGGCAGCAGGCGTAAGGACCATACAGGCACATTGCTACTGTATTCTGGAATGGAATCACATTGCAGAGCTCAGAGCTTGCCTATTGACACAGCAATTCACAGACTTGCAAATGCAAACTTATAAAACTGGGAGGCACGTGAGCTACTGAGGGTGTAAACTTGTGGTAAAGTCTTTAAAATGAGCTTTGGAGTTTGGGTGGTGGGAGGTTTTTAGAGACTAGATTTCACCACTGAGTATGGTGATGAACACCTTAAATCCTAGCACTTGAGAGGCAAAGGCAGGATGATTGTGAGTTCAAGGCCAGCCTAGTCTAGATAGTGAGTTCCAAGCCAGCCAAGACTACATAGTAAGAGCCTGTCTAGGGTATCAAACTCCTAAGTTCAGGCGGTCCTCCTCCCCTAGTGACTTTAGGTAGTAAACATCAGCTTTGCAGTCAAGGCACCAGCTTTCACCAGCACAGATACGATGAGGATAGATTCTGAGATTAATGCTGATTTAGCCTATGTACCCCAACTAGCTCTACAAACATTATGGCCACAAAGTTTATACCTATAAAAGACAGTGGCTGCCAAATGCCACAGGACACATGTACCAAGAGCCAGGGATAAAATAATTACAATTATAAAGCACTTAAAACTTTAACTAGAGCCGGGCAGTGGTGGTGCGCACCTTTAATCCCAGCACTTGGGAGGCAGAGGCAGGTGGCTTTCTGAGTTCCAGGCCAGCCTGGTCTACAGAGTGAGTTCCAGGACAGCCAGGGCTACATAGAGAAACCTTGTCTCAAAAAACCGAACAAACAAAAACAAAAAAACTTTAACCAGACTTTTCTTTCTTTTTAAGTTTTATTTATGTACATGGGTGTTCTGTCTGCATACACGACTATATATGCCTGGTGAAAAGAAAGTGGCAAACCTCCTGGAACTGGAGTTATGGATGGTTGTGCACCATCATGTGGGTGCTGGAAATCAAATCCTGGTCCTCTGGAAAAACAGCCAGTGTTCTTAACTGCTGAGCCATCTCTCCAGCCCCTTGTACCCAAATAACCAGTTGTATCCTGGTTCAAATCAGTAAAAGGTTAAGTATTGGGTCTTGTGATGAGCATCATGTCTCTATTCTTTCATGTGTAGATTCATAAGGAAAGTTAAAATCCTTACCTGCTCCAATTCGGTTCCACAGAAAGTTACCATCAAATCCCCCTAACCAACCTAAAACAAAAAATACGGAACATGGACCAAACAAGGTGAGAAAACAAGTCACAGTTTGTGCCCTTGAGAAATTTCATTTCATAAGCTTACTATATTCCAAAGCCTCAAAGGCCCTGACTGCTTCTCTTACCTACCTCCTAAAGCCAGTAGCATGTGGCCAAATGGTGGTCCACTGTCATCCAGAAAGAAGATGCGCTTCATGTAAAAGGAAATGTACTGCCCATAATATACTTCATCGAAACTATAAAACACAAAACCTGCCTTTATATCCAACTAGAAAACGAAACTATTATTTAATATATTTTAATATTATTTTTTGTGTATGGGTATTTTGCCTACATGTCTGTACATCACATATGTGCAGTGCCCACAGAGGGCAGAAGAGGGGATCAGATCCTCTGGAACTAGAGTTGGAGGCAGTTGTGAGCCCCAAGTAGATGCTGGGAACTGAACCCAGATCCTCTGTAAGAGCTGTCAGTATTGAGCTATGTCTCTAGCCCCTTAGAAATCTTAATTGTAAACACAAGACAGGAAAATAAAACCTCATGTTTCCAGCTGACTTTAGGTAAGTGAAGAGCCAGGGTCAGATCCTTTGTTCCAATTGTATTCTGTCCCCAAACACTAAGATACACCCAACATCATTGAACCTGTAGGAACATGGTGGGAAATTCACCAAGCACAGTGAGCATTCATGCCTGTGTAGAACCTATTTCTTTCTCTAGTTTTTCTCCCCTGCATGAATGTGTATGTGATATACAGGCAGTTATGTGTATGCATGTTCGTGTTGTGTGTGTGTGTGTGTGTGTGTGTGTGTGTGTGTGTGTGTGTACATTTTATCTACTGAGACACCCATTGTGAAGCTTGTCATTTGGCTAGTCTGGCTAGTAATTTATTCCAGAGATTCCCTGGATGAGCTGGCAGTACACTGGGTTTACAGATGGAGCATACTGCCCATATGGCGTGTGAGGGAGTGCTTAGGATCTGAACTCTTGTCCTCACACTTGTATAGCAAGTGTTTTTACCCACTGAGCCACTTCCCCAACCCTCCCCACAGCTCTTGACTTAGGTATGTGTAGGCCAAGCTCCTGACCACGAGCCTTGAGGCTAATTCCACCTTATCCTCTTGCTGGCCACTAGTACCTTTCTACAGCTGTGGATTGAAGCAGAACTAAAGGTCTAATTGAAAGGTTGGCAAACGTGGGAGGAAGAAGAGCACAGAAGCTTCTTCAGATAATGAGAGACATCAGATCTCAGGTGTGACTATGCGTCTGCGGTTATGTGTTCTTTGTTTTCAACAATCCTCATCTTGGAGCTGGAGAGATGGTTATGGCATTTTACAGAGGACCTGAGTCCAGATTCCAGAACTCAGGCAGATCTCAAAGCTGTGGATCTTCAGCTCCAGAGGATATGACATCCTCTGCTGGGTCTGAAGGCACATGTGCACATGTACAGATGGGCAGACAGATATATACTCGTACATAATTCTCATCTTTCAGAAGTATATAGTGTATCAGTCATAAATGAAACATGTCTAGGATTTGCTTCAAATTAATCTATTCTAAGGGGGCTGCGAGGTCATCATTCTACCCATGTCTATATTTGACACCTATAACAAAGTAAAAGAGAATGCCTGTATTAGTTAATATATACCCTCTCAATAACGACAGCACAGTTTCCCTTAAGAACAAATTCATCGGGGCTGGAGAGATGGCTCAATGGTTAAGAGCACTGACTGTTCTTCCAGAGGTCCTAAGTTCAAATCCCAGCAACCACATGGTGGTTCACAACCATCTGTAAAGAGATCTGATGTCCTCTTAGGGTGTGTCTGAAGCAGCTACAGTGTACTTATATATATATGTATGTATGTATATATATATATATGAACAAATTCATCAAACTGCCACCTTTCAGCTGGATAAGGAAAAGTGAAGCTCGAACCTGACTACTGACAGACCAAACGTTTCTTACTACAGACCTACAGGGCAAGCTCTAAAACATATGTATCCCAGGGGTCCTTCTGGGGACACGCTGGTCCCACACCCACACTGCTTGTGATGACTATTTCTGGTTGTCACCTTGACTACATGTGGAATGATCTACAATCCAGAAGCTGAGTGTACATCTATGAGAGATCTTTTGCTTGGTTAAGGTGGGTGAATCCACTTCTAGTCTGGACCTTTGAGGTGGGAAGACACATGAGTTGAATCCAGATCTTGATGTGGGAAGATATACCTTTAATTTGGGCCACACCTCTCCTGAGAATCTATATAAAGACACAGAAGTAGGAAGTTTTCCTCTGAGTCTGCTTGCCCTCACCTTGCTAGCAAGTCCATTCCTTTGCTGGCACTACAGCCTATTCTTTGGGAATCCAGAGTATCCTGAAGACCAGCTGAGACACCCACCCTTGTGGACTGAGCAACTACTGGACTCCTGGACTTTTCTATTCACAGTCAGCTGTTGGAAGAGCGGGGCCGCAGCCAGTAAGTCATTGTTCCAATAAATCATATGTTTATATAATATATATGCATAATATATATTATATATTTATTTATACACACATAGTGTTAATTTTTTTTGTTTGGTTTTTCTTTGTTTTCTTTTTCTTTTTCTTTTTTTTCTTTTTCTTTTCTTTTCTTTTTTTTTTTTTGAGACAGGGTTTCTCTGTATAGCCCTGACTGTCCTGGAACTCACTCTGTAGACCAGGCTGGCCTTGAACTCAGAAATCCACCTGCCTCTACCTCCCAAGTGCTGGGATTAAAGGTGTGGGCCACCACCGCCTGGCCCTGTATTAATTCTTAAGTTGTTACTCTAGAGAATCCTGAGATAAAACATCGATCACCAAGAGGCCCAGAAGCCCAGAATGTCTCTCCTTTGCACTGTATAGCAAGGTGATTCCTGTCACTAATTACAGTGCCTCTTGGATCATTTACTCTCCTCCATCTCTACTTACACCACGGCCCGAGGGTAGGAGAGTTGCCATAGTCGGGTCAGAAGTCCCAGGCCAGTCAGAGCCACCAAGTTCAAATTGATGTCAACAGTCACCACTAGAGGCCGCTTCAAAAATCTTAACATTTTGCAGAAAAGCAAGCTCTGGAGGCCACCCTGGAAAAGAGGGAAAGAAGTAGCATTAAAAGGTAAATGGACTGCAGCCCGGAAAGGTTCAGAAGAGGCTACAGGGCCCTACATCACAGTGAATTACAGCATAGTGGGTTGAGTCAACAGAGCCTGAACTCTTCTACAACATACCTGTTGGAGGATTACAGTTGTGTTCAAGCACAGGGTATGCATAAAAACATTTGAGAGGTGAATTCAGAAATTTCAGAACTGGATACTCACTTCTACAAGTCATTCCATAAACACTTGCTAGGAACACGGCTGCTAATAAATGATGTGGCCTCTCCCGTCCCTTCCCAGTGTGGTTGAAAACTAAAACCCTGGGGAGCTCTGGACACTGTCATAGTCCAGTGACCTGAATGGACTTTCCCCTCTTCTCCTGGAGGCAATGCTCTCCTCCTAGAGTTGCCTGTGCTCCGAGCCCATTCTTTCCCTACAGTTTTGCCCACCCCGGCTGTTACAGGAGGCCACCCTGGAACCGCCTTGCCCGGCCAGGATCGGAACATCCACAGACCCTAGCGCGCCGCCCCCAGGCCAGATCCCAGATCCCAGCAGGGCTCTCGAATCTGGCAGTCTAAAACCTACGAGCGTTTCTTCGAGTCCTGCAGACCGGCTCCCCATGTGGATGGAGCCAGGCCTGCGAACTAGTAGGCAGGCTTGACCGTTGGGGGCGAGGCCGCTCGATTACTCTGTAGCGCCCACGGATCGACGCTCAACTAGTTGTGCCTGCGTGGCCCACAGACTCTGCGGTGCGCGTGCGCAGCAGGAGCGCGAGGTAGCGGCGCGCGTGCGCGGAGAGCTCAACCACCATGAAAGTTGAAGGTATGGACTGTCCTAACTTTAGGGCTCTCTTTCCCCTTTTTAATAAAGCACAGTGGGTTTCCAAATGCTGTTCACGTGCTCGGAGCTCTCCGTTTCGGGCCTCGCGTCTACTTCAGCGGTTTCGGTACAGGGGGTAAGCGCTTTGAAGCCTCGGGTGCGCTATACCTCCTGGAGCTGTATGCAGAGGAAGTGGTGGGCTACTTTTCCTCCCCTCTTCCCCAAGGTCTCAGACTCACTATGCAGAGGAGGATGACTTTGAACTTATGATTCTACTGCCTCTGCTTCCCCAGCGCAGGTATTACAACCATGCCTTTTCAGGTGGGTTCTCATGCTTAGCTGGCAAGCCCAGCCCGTACCGATTCAGGCTTCTTTTGCCAAAATTCATTTTTTACAAGTTAGCTCAGCATCGGATGACAACATCGGTTGTAGACTGTAGAAATGGGGCTGGGCGACCGTTTAGTGGTTAAGAGCACTGGTTGCACTTAAAGAGGGCCTTGATTCCATTTCCAGTGCCCACATGACAGCTCAGAATCAGCTGGAACCGCAGTTCCAGAGGATCTGGCACCAGGCAGTCAAGTGGTATGCAGACACATAAAATAAGACAAGAATGCAGGGAATTGCTTGTTCACAGTTTAAAGACGAGAGCATGGCCTACCCAAGTTCCTGCAAAGAAAGGGCGCCGGAACATGGGAGAGCGAGCTCTTTGGGTTCCAAAAGTTTATTAGTCCTAACATGTAAGGCATGCTGGTGCTTCTGGGCAGCTCGTAGGCACTCAGCTTCAGGACGACCTTGTCTTGCTGGCAGGAAACGTGAGCTATGGATGTGGCTATAAAAGCTAATGGATGGGGTGGTGGTGGCTCACACCTTTAATCCCAGCACTTGGGAGGCAGAGGCAGGCAGATTTCTGAGTTCGAGGCCAGCCTGCTCTACAGAGTGAGTTCCAGGACAGCCAGGGCTACACAGAGAAACCCTGTCCCCGGGGGGGGGTGGTGGTGGTGGTGGTGGGGGGAAGCTAATGGATGCTATTACCCAGACCCCTGCCTATTCTGTAGCAAGTTTCTCATGCAAACTGCCTTTGGCTTTTTTTTTTTTTTTTTTTTGGTAACGCTGGCTGACCTATAGCTGTATGCTCACCAGTGACTTGAATCCACACCAGCCTGCTTCAGTAGATAGGGTTTAACAAAAGGCAATTGATAAATAAATTGTCCAGGTAGCCCTGTACCTAGCTTCCAGACCTCACTGATGACAAATCCTGAACCTATATGAATCCCCTAGACCCTTTCCTGCCCCAGATCTAATTTATTTTTCCACAGAAGTACAGTGCAGTCCTCCACTTGTTCCTATAGAAACCCAGATAGCAACCAGGCAGTACAGGATGTTGCATGGGTTGACCCACAGAGAGGGGTCAGGGCTTCTTGGGGCTGCGCATTTTCAAGATGCACCTCAACCACAGCCTGCCTCAGACCCAGGAAGAAGAAACAATTTCCATGTAGACCAACTAATGTCTTTGAATATATATTAATTTGTATGATCTGCAACCTGTTTTTGCTTAGCCTTCCCAAAGACCTTGAAAGAAAGTCTGCCATGTGTTTTAGTCCTTTCTAAATTACTTGAGACCTTGCTCCATTTCCCCAAGTCATCTTCCCTCCACATTGAGGACATCTTTAGAATCCTGTCTTAAGGTTTTAAAATAATCAATACAATTATGGAAGACAAAGGCGAAAGGCATATAAAAAAGCTGGGGTTTTTTGTTTGTTTTTTTTCAAGACAGGGTTTCTTTGTGTGGCCCTGGCTGTCCCGGAACTCACTCTGTAAACCAGGCTGGCCTCAAACTCAGAAATCCACCCGCCTCTGCCTCCCAAGTGCTGGGATTAAAGGCGTGAGCTACCACTGCCTGGCTAAAAAGCTGTTCTGAAGGTGGCTGCCTGGGTGACTGTCCTTGGAACCCTACCACAGCACAGTGCTGCACTCCCTAAGGTGTTTTGGCCACTTCCAGTTTCCCAGGAAGCTGTCAAACAGCAGTACTCTTCCAATGACAGAAAACTGACACAACCTGAGAAAGCATGTTTGGCTTTATTTTTTTATACTTTTTTTATTTAAATAAGGAGAGTTCTTTCATATGGAAAGACCTAGTACAATCACATATTTGAAAGGAGAAACAACAGGGACTGACCCGGAGGGAAGGGAGGGTGAATTCACGATTCCATTTCCCATCGGAAGAGGTTCCCCATATCACGTCTAAACAAGCTGCACAGTACACCTTTAGCATCGTCTGCCCTTTCAAATAGCTGGTCTAAGTGAAAGACAGAGGGAAGGCCAAAAGTAAAGTAAAAGAAAACAAAAGGACTCTCAAAAAGAACACCCCCCAAGTCCTTTTTTATAAAAGGTATGAGGTGGAAAGCTGAGGGCACAAGACCCTTCAACTAAGGAGCCTACACAGAGCCTCACAGAACTGCTGCTCCAGGATTATGACATGCCAAAGACAGGGCCTGGGGAGGTTGCAGGTCTGAAGCAGGCAGCTGGGAGCTGCAGGAGTCATGCGCCTGGAAGATCACCAGTCAGAGCTGGTAGACAGTGGAGAGCACAGCTGGGTGACTGTGCTCGTCCCCAGCACTGACCACTCTACTTCACATGACCTAACTTGTCTTAGAGCCATCTCACAAAAGAGCTGGCTTTTCCACTCATCAAAGAATACAGAAGGTAGACTTCTGTGCCCTTGCTTGTGAAAGATTCCCAACAGACCCTCTAATCCAGAATTGCTGGAAATGAGGGCAAGGCAAACCTGAAAGGTAACATGCAGGTACCTGGCAGAGGGGGGACCCCAGTGGATGTTGGGGAGTTGCCTCATGGCCTCAGCGAGCACACTCTTGTGCTCTGGGCCCTGAGTGTCAAATCCTTCACGAATTCATCACTGACTATATGGAAGGTGGTTCCCGAAGCCAGGACAGCAAGGTTCATATTGTTATCCAAGTATCTCTAGAAGCAGCAGAGCAACCGTGGCTTTGGATAGGAACCAGCTTTTCTGGATGTGTACTGCAATCATCCTTTATCCCCCTTAAGAAAGCTTAGACCCAGGAGTGTTGTGAGCTCTAAATTTGAAAATGGTAAACTTGGGAATCAGACAAGAAAAGCAACTGTAAGAGACCAGACTAAATGCAGTTGGCAGAAGTCTTCCCGATAGTTGCCACTACACGCTGCATCAGGACCAACAGACTAAAGAGTCCTGGTTGCCAACCATGGATTTCACCATCAGTGGCACCAACGAAGCCACCAGCAGTAGGAGGACTTTAGCAGGCAGGAGTAAAAGATTCTGCCCACCTCCACCCATCTCAGCAGTAGAAAAGGCAGGGGCTGGGCTGTACCTGTTTCCACCAAAGGCCACGGCACCTGGACAGACGCTCCCATTTTTATGTGTGATCTAAAGATGGGGGTTTGAAACCAAAATAAGGCCCAAGTCCTATTACATTTTGAGCTTGACTCTAAAAACCACATGAAGAGATATTGCACCTTAAAACACCTCTGTACTAAAAACTTGGCTTGACCAGATCATCCAAGGGGTAGGGACATTTGGCCTCTGTCCCCAGAGTCTAGTTGCAAATGTACCTCTCAGAGGGATAGAGCCCACAACTGAGACCACAGAGGTGGTGAGCACACCAAATTTCACATGCAATTTCCTGGCCTTCCCTGCACAGAGTAATTCAGACAGTATATAAACAGAGCAGTGGGACATTTACTTTTTTTTTTCCATCTAGACCTACAACATCAATACATATAAATAAATTCTAGTGTTTCTTGTTTTTATTTAGGGTGGGAGGCAGGAGGGAAATACAGGGTTAGAGAAAGGACTGAAAACAGGTGACCTCCTATTTTTTCTTCTTAAACAGGGAATACTGCCATTCTGACAGCAGGCTCACCTAAAGGACACACTTTGAGTTTGTAACAGCATCCTGTGAAATTCTGAGGGAGAAAATGTTTGCCTCTTTTGACACATATGCCCACCAAACATTAGGTGAGGTGGGTCTGGCCGCATTTCTAAGGACAGGTAGAGGTGACTGTGTGTGGCTTTTACTGACGCAGACTTATTGGGGTAGAGCTTGGCAGTGGGGCAGAGCACTCAGTCACTGAGACAGTAACCAGACACTTCCGGGGGGGGGGGGGCGCGGAAGAGCAGATGGGGACACAGGCAGATCTGTGCTGGGGACTCCTAAGCGGGCAGTGCTTCTGAGGAGGGATGCAAGAGAAGAGATGGGACAGAGACAAATGAACAAAGGTTGGAGGGCAGAGGTGAGAAGGAAGTAGCGGAGTGCTGCAGTTACAGTGAAACTCTGCACTGTCTGGTAATGCTGGGGACACTGTGGCACTACCTGCTGGGGAAGCAGACTTCTGCTTCCTTCTAAAAACCAACTAGGCAAGGGCGAAGCCACTTCAGAGCTCCTAAGCTGCTTCTCTGCTCTCACGCCCTTGGTGACACTTGAGGACAGGCCCACATGCTTGTCTCAGCCCTGCCATCAACTGCAAGCTCTCTGAAGCAGGCAGCCTCCAACATCCCCAGGTGGGTGATTAAATGGGGATCCTAAACAGCAGCTGAGCACCCTGAAATCCCCCTTCATTTCCCTTTGAATGATAAGAAAAATTCCTTATTCTTAGTGAAAGCAAGAAGCCTCACATACAAGAGCTCACACCAAACCTGGTAGCAGCAGTCCCAAGACAGCAACCACCCTTTTAAGGAGGCGGCATAGGCTTCTCTGCAGGCCACTTATATTTATACCTTGACCCTGTGCAGTTCTCCACGGAAGGGTAACACACCTGTTGCTTAGCAACCCTGCCCCCAACACCCTGCCCTGTTACCAGGAGTGAAGGACGTGAGATGAATGCGCCATAGTCTTTCCTGTTGCAAACTTGACTAATAGGTATTCACCTGTGTCCTTATATTGATTTTGGTGATAAGCTGTGAGGGGTGGATAGACAGGGATCCAGAGGGACACAGCAGGCTCCACAAAGAGGAAAGGAAGTGAGTGGGGAACACAGCCACCCAGGGGGATAAATCATGGAGCCTTAGATATATTCCCCAAGTGGGGCCAATCTGGATTACAAATGGTGACTGTAACTCCACAGTTCCTCTGGTGTGCAATACTCTCTGTGTCCCATGACAGCAGAAGGGCCCAGAACAGGTAATTCTTATTCTGAAATGTTAACTCTAGGCCAGGGACTGGAACTAAACTCAGATGCCAACTTCACAGTGTCCAAGGTGGTTAGGGACCAATCAGAGTGTCCAGTCACAAACCCCAAAGGTTAGCCAACCTGTGAGTGTGAGAGTGTGTGTGTGTGTGTGTGTGTGTGTGTGTGTGTGACTCTTAAGAATCACTTCTTAAGGTAGCGCTGTGACATGTCAAACAGGACAGAGATAAAAGGCGACCACTGGGGACAGCAGAGCAGAGAGAGGACAGCGAGGACCGTATAAAAGTTCAGCTATACAGACGTAGCTAGCATTTTGTTCTCATTTCCCCTTTGTAAAAACCTTAGCTGCTTTTTAAAACAAAAAGCCTCCAGCTAAAATGACCCTGCTGCCAAACCACTGTGCCTAGGGACCGGGGTGGGCGGGCAGGTCTGCACTGCATAGGAGGCTCACTCCACAGTCACTGGGCAGATGGGTGGGAAGGAGGGAATCTGCTCTTTTGTACCAAAGCAAGCAAGTCAATGCCATATAACCACGATGCAGGCTGGCTGACGATGTAACTTTCAGGAGCTTTCGGGAGTGGAAGAGAGCTCTGTTCAGGGCCAGGTGGTGGCTGTCCAGACTGATGTGGCACACAATCCCCATTAGGGTGAGGCGAGAGATGCCAGGCACCTTCAGGCTTTACTCCCCTCCACCTTGACTGCCCGAGGCTTGATTGCTCCAGTTCGCTTCATCTGGGCGGTGGCTGAAGAGGCCTCCTGCAGCTTCACGGCTCCCAGGCTGGGCTTTTCATCCACTCGCTTTGCCTTAGGACAGATGAACAGGAAAACCAAAGTGACCGCATGGCAAAGGTGTACAGACCACTCCCTTCCTGCTCCAGTGTCAGACCAAAAGCTATCCTCACAAGACCAGAGAGGAGCCTGGTGCAGTCAGAACTGCCCTGGTCCCTCCCACGGGTGCAGTGATTCAGAAAGGCAGTAAGACTCCCAGTCCTCCACAGAGAATTCAGTAGCACATCCTTGGTGAACATTTCAGGTCCCAAGGCTGATGGGAAGGGCCTTTTCAAATCAGTGCACCCTGTGCCCCACTGGCAAGCAAACTGCCCCTTCAGCAGATCAATCTACCCCACGGGCCTGGGTACCCACCCATCTGTAGAGGATTGAAGCCAACTGGGATCTCCCAGATCTTGGTGCAGGATTCAGTCAAGCTCCCATCCCAAGTGTCTCTGAATAACCACACTTCCCCAGGACCCCATCTGATCTCAGGGTTGCACTAGCCAGCAGCTCTGCACAGCGGTGGCCTATACAGGGTAACCTCGCTTATCTAACTTCTGGAGGTAACTTTGTTGGGTGGTTTTTGTTGTTTTGTCAAGCTGAGGTTGGAACCCAGGGCCTCACACGTGCTAGGCAGGTGCTCTGCCCCTGAGTTATGCCCTCAGCTCTGGGAGAAAGGGTTAGAAACCCACCCCACAGCAGGAGCAGTGACCTCCAAGGAACACTGGGAAAGGGGGGCAAAAAGAGAGCCATCACCCTCACAATCTCCACTTCTCAGTGACAAATTTATTAAGCCCCAGGCCTGACCAAAGTCCTGAGCTCTGAAGTCCCAGCCTGGCTTTACAGGAGGAAGAAAAAAGGGGCTACAGGGAAAGATACGGAGAAATCCTTACTGTACAGCTGGGGAGGCTGTTATCCTGTCTCCGATCCCACCCAGGCAGACAGAAACATGCCACAGCACTCACTAGAGCTAGCACGCACACACACTCAGCCTCTGAGCTAACCCAGGCCTAATCGTGTCTCCTAGAGCGCCATGACAGCCATAAGTGGCTGGGGATAGATAATACACCTCTGGCATCTCCTCTTGTGGGCATCAGGCTCTTCCCTTCTCTGCAGGACAAGGAAGGATCCAAACACCCATCAAGAGAAGTGCTTTTGCCAGGAGGAACTCAGGTGGTCCAGCTCTAAGCAGTAGGGCATATTTCCCTTAATAAAAACCATCCATCAGCTGGACAGTCCCCTCTCCTTTGGCGCTGGGAGACAGGCCTAAGTGTCCAGGGCTGCAGGGTCTGGGAAGCCATCTTCTACCTGTTGAACGTAGTGTCCCTGCACAGAGCCCATGTTAACTGCTGATCCAGAGGGCTTCCCACTGGGGCTAGCAGAGCTAGGCCTGAAAAAACCAAAGGCAGGGTTGAGAATACACATGTGTCACCACAGAGATGGAGTCAATGCCTAGCAGCACAAGGAAGCAGATCAAGACAGGGAGGCCCTCTGGTCAGAGGCCTTAGCAGACAGAAAGTACAGACCTGAGACAGGTAAGAATGCAAACGGGGAGGAGGGTGGTCAAGTGCCCCTCGGCACTTCCCGGAAGACACACCCAGGAGATGAGCTACAGACCCTGCTGTGAGAAGACAGCCAGTGCCATCCTCAGGCTGTGGAATCTGGACCAGTGTGGTGCAGTGTCCAGATGAAGGCTCGAAGCAGCTTCCAAGAAGCTATCCTGGGGGCGGCCTCTTTCTCACTTGTGGGGGGAGGAGAGAGATCTACAACCGCATTTAGTCCCCAGGACCCTTAAATGCCTCATGAGAAAAAGGTCTTCTTTAAGAAAGATCACTGTACAGAGGCCAGTGAGCCTCATGAGGCTGTCTAGTGCTAGACACCACCAGAGCCTGAAAAGCCAGCACGGGGCAGTGCAGCCTTTGAATTTCTACCTGAGGACTCCTTTTTGCAAGGCATGACTCAGTTGCCCATTTCCTGAAAATCCTGAATGATACAAGAGTCATAGTGACCCCTCTGGTCATCATGATGCTTGTGTCTTCATATCCTGCAGCCCCAGTCTCCTCACAGATAAAGTTAACATGGTATTTACATGTAATCTAGCATGTTCTCCAGTATGTGGTTTGTTTTGATTTTTATTCTTTTTGTTTTTTAAATATGAGCCTATGGAGGCCATTCTTACTTATTTATTTTTAAAGACTTATTTTTGGTTTTTATTTGTTTGGGGTTTTTGTTTGTTTGTTTGTTTTTTGTTTTTTTCAGAGAAAGGGTTTCTCTGTATAGCACTGGCTGTCCTGGAACTCTCTCTGTAGACCAAGCTGGCCTCAAACTCAGAAATCCACCTGCTGGGATTAAAGGCGTGTACCACCACTGCCCAGCACTTAAAGATTTATTTATTTCAATTACATGAGTACACTGTAGCTGTCTTCAAAGAGGGCACCGGACATCACAGATGATTGTGAGGCACCATGTGGTTACTGGGAATTGAACTCAGGACCTCTGGAAAAGCAAGCAGCCAGTGCTCTTAACTGCTGAGCCATCTCTCCAGCCCCCTGTTCTTTGTTTGGTTCTGGGAATGGAGCCCAGAGCCCACTGAGATTAAGTACACATGCACACTGACCCACCACTCCCAGCTCCTCCTATATACTTGAAAAATTCTCTCTAGACTGCTTACAAATACTATATAAACAGTAGCTATACTGTATTCCTTAGAAATGATGACAAGAAACCATTTTTTGTCCCTTTTCACTCCCAAATATTTTCAATCTATGGCTAGAGTGCCCAGTTTCTTTCAAGACTGTCCTCTCCTTACAAGCTACTGTGCCCAGGGCACTGCCATCGCACTGGGTAGGCAGACTATGGTGTGCTCACACCTTCCCGAAGTTTCCTCTCTTCCTCTCTCCACACCCACATTCCCTTCACACAGCTCTGCTGTATGGGCCCTCTGCCAGGCAATGGCAGCAGAACGCACGAACAAAAGCCACCACAGCAAGAGCGTGGGCCTTCACTTTACATCCAGCCCAGCACACCAGTGTCAGTAAAGTGGGGCACAGGTGGTAGGACTCTACCTGCACAGTGTGTCTTGGGCGACCTCTAGAAAGACACTACAGATCTGTTTGTTCCATTTGCTGCTTAAACACAAGGTATCAGGCTGTATATCCTCTCAGGCCCAGGCCCAGGCCCAGGCCCAGGCCCAGAGCTGCACCCCCAACCCAACATGATGGAATCAAGAGCTCCTGCCATTCCTGCCGTGATCCACCAGATACCTCTGAATCAAGCCAAGGAGACCCTTGATGGTTACTGGAGGTAGAAAACCCATACCACGGAAGCCAACAGTGGGTACCAGTTTGTGGTTTGGGAAGAAAGGCCACTCACACCCAGTTCAAGTTCTCTAAAAGGGGTCAGAGGGTGAGTTCGGATATAAGACTGTAAGGGTTGTGGCCGCCACCCCACAAAGTTCTCACTCCTCAGAGCATCTTACTCTGCAGATTAGAAATAAATGCAGTTTCCCGAGGACTCACTACAGCCTGAATACATGGCAAGGATGCCTCAGTGACACTCAGGGACACAACAGGGGCCATGCTGCCATGCCTTCCACCATTTTCCCCAGGCCCATGGGCTCGTTGAAGTGACTTATGGAATAGTCAGCAATGAGCCCAAGCCCCAGGGCTCATCTTTACCTGTAGGCCTGCGGGGATGGTGCTGAGCCTCCGGTAGGAACATTCTGTTTACTGTCGGCAAAGTGGAAGCCTTTCAACTCCATCTGAGTGGACTAGAGCGGCCAAGAAGCAACAGAGTCATTCAGCAGCCCAAAGACAGCCTAGCCCACAGTGGCCCAAACCCAGACTCAAGGGAGGCTAAGTCTCAGTGTTTCTTCTTTTTCTGTGACTACGCCTTACTCCATAGCTAAGGCTGCCCTTGAACTCCAGTCCCCGTGTCTAAGTGGGAAGATTAAAACATGTACAAGGGCACAAAGACTCTTCCTTGAAAGGACAGGAGAGGTGAGTATGCACAATCAATCGCCCAGACACCAGGCACATCAAACCCACTTGACCTGGTGAGAAGTGCAGACTCCTGCCCTTACTCAAGAGTCTAGGTCTTGCACTGTGGTGGCTCCATCAGGCTCCTCCCCACTGGCTAACACACTGGCTGTACATCTAGCTTCTTTGCTGCCTGGTAGTCTGCACACGCCAAAGCTTGTCTTCCTGACTAGTTTACACATGAGCAAGAAATTTGGCATCTGAGACTGAGGCCTTTGCAGTGTGAGGGACTGGAGGCATGCCCTTTCTACAGCCGTTCTGTGGTAGAGGCTCTGGCTGCACAATGCCCCTCTCTGGGACCACCTTTACCTCTCTGCTGGTGTTCAGGACTGGTGGTTGGGAACCAGGTGGAGGAATCCTCCGGGGTGCTCCAACAGAGAGACTCTGTCCTGGAGGCAGCTGAATGGACTGTGGCAGGATCAGTGGCTGCTGCCCAGAGCCATACCGAGGCAGTGGCATAGTGAGCTGTTGGGTGACAGGAAAGTCAGGAGGCAGAAGGGACACTGCAGAGAAAGCTAAAATATGCATCTGGGAATAGATGCGGCACTCCTGAGTGGCCTCTGCATCTGCAGGAAGCTGTGTGGCCTCAAGCCTTGGAATCTTCACTAAACAAAGGGTGCTGGAGAAGCTATAGGGCACTGTCAGACATGAGCAGTGGCACTGACAGAGCAATGTATGTGACATGCTGCAAAGAGTTGGGTGCCATCAGAGTACAAGTTTGGAGGGGTAAGACAGCAGAGAGCATCCTCAAATAACAGCTCACAGGAAGCCTGGCTTTGCATCCCTTTGTATGGCACAAAGATGGGAACCACAGATTTTTGAATCAATGATGGCAGAAAAGAGGACCAAACTGGAGCCTCAGAGAGCCTTCTGGAGGATGCCAGACAGCAGAACAGCAGAGTCCATGAGGCCCAAGAGATCACATCCCACGTTCAGAACAAGCCTGGGGGCGAGGATAAGCATTGGGCCACTTGGGTCTCTCAGTCACTGTCCTCTTCATCTCCCTGCTTTGAGTCCACAGTGGAGGGTCAGAAGGATCTATTGGAACTACATCACTGAGACTTATAGTGACACCAGGACCTCAGAGCAGAGCGCAGCCGGAACAGAGTAAAGTCAGGCAAGAATGATACCTGGGCAGGGGACAGCTTGGCTCTTGCCTTCTGGACAGGCTGGGCTGCTGTACTCACTACACAGGGTATTGAGGACCAGGGCCAAAAGTAGGGTAAGGGTAAGACCCTGCAGATCCAGCACAGCATAGGGCAGGGTCATGAGGATGGGTGTGTGTGTGAGTGACAGGAGCCACTGAAGGGCCACAAGTGGGAGGGATGGGAAAAGCAGGATGGAGTAACGTATATCAGATGAGCAGGATTGGAGGGAAACCATGTTTTGGAACCAGCATGCTAGGGCTGCCAAGAGATAGAAAGCGGTGAAGCTGGGCAGCCGTGGGGACTCAAGGTTGAAGAAATAAACCCAGGGTAGAGCAGTGCTTGGATGACAGTGACCAGGAAGGCAAGCAAAGGCAGGAACGAAGGGCATATCCACAATTAGATGGGGGTAGGGAAGGAAGGAAGAGGGTGTAAGGAGACAGGAGAGCCAGGGAAAATGTCTTGAAGATGATTTTAGGAGTCAGGGCCAACTGGGTGATGCCGTGATGGAGTGGCTGAGGGTACAGTCTAGACCCATCAGTGAAGAGGTCAGCACTGAGCCTCCCTCTACACAGAAGCATACTTGCCAGGGTGGCCAGTTGGACGAGGGGCATTCAAGAGATAGGATGCCTCTGTGGTCCAGAAGCAAGCCATCACGGTGAGGACAGACGACAATACAACACGGGGGAAGCAGCAGCAGTAGCTGCTAGGAGGTAGGACTGATGGAGACAGAGTGTGTGCACAGCTCTGAGGATCTACTCCCAGTAAAAGCAAGCCATGCCACAGGGTGGTGAGAGGAGCAGGTCCCAGGAGTACTTGGGGTCAAAGTGCTTAGAGCACTGGGAATTATCACTTAAAAAGGCAGAGCTGATGACCACGCATGATTATTACACACAGGCACGGACAAAAGCAGCAAGATGGAGTGAGAGGGGGAGCCAGTGGCCTGACAGAGGGACAGGCCCTCAGTTGTCACTCAGGGCCTGAGGGTGAGGAGTGAAAGGGGGAGGGGCAGCTCCAACCCGCAGAGAGCAGAGAGGGCAGAGCCATCTCTGACTCAGGCTCTGAAGTGGGGACTAGAAGGGACTGAGGAACAAACATGACACCTGCCCCATTTCCAGTCCCAGGTCGCTCTAAAGGAAGGGGAAGCCAGCAGAACACAGCACTGTGGGACTATTTAGAGTCTGCGTCTGAGAGATACATTTGAACTTCAGCACACAAGAGGCAATTGAGAGACAAGGGAGGAGGAGACTACCAACAAACCAAACTGACCTGTGGGAGCTGGGAATCCAGCATCTGGGAGGTGCCCAGCCCAGCAGCCTGGCCAAGCTGGCCCTCATAGACCAGGGCCTGGTTTCCACTCATGGGCTGGTAGGGAGAGCCAGACTGTGGCTTCACCATCTCCAAGGGCTGTATGCCGGGAAATGCAGAGTATGGGGGTTTCAAGGCTGTGCCCCCAGAGAGGATCATAGTGCTGGGTGGTGACAGGCTGGGGTGCATGTACACCTGAGACCTGCAAAAGCCAGATGGAGGTCAGGAACACAAGATACAAAACTGTCTCCAACACCAACAAGCACAGGGACCGAGGACTTGTTAAAGATCCCTGCTTCCCCAGAGAATGGTTCAGAGGACTGGAACAATCCTGATATTGCTGACCAGGGGACCATGAACACACTCAAGCTGTGGCAGGCCCAAGAAGACCCAGTGATGCCCAAGGCTGAAGCCATCACACATATGGAAAGGGTTGGCTGGGGCATGGGGGATGGGGGCAGTGGGTAGAGGGAAGGGCACGGGAAGAAGAGCCAGCAGAGGGGACAGGAACCCCCAGCAGTCTGTGGTGCACTGGGAAGGAGTACAGAGCATCTAGTGAGCCAGTCCACGGCCCGGAGCAGCACACACGACAGCAGGGCAGGGAGGTCTGACACCTGGGCTATCTCACCTGAAAGGTTGCAGGGAGCTGAAGATCTCCTGGGACTGGGAGACAGGGAGCCCACCCCTCAACCCAAGCTGCGCCTGGGCCTGCAGAGATGTGTGAAGGGAGATCGGGATCTGCTGGGCAGTGGCGGCCTGTGGACAGGAGCCAGGTGATGACTGCATTGCCCACAACACGGCCCCTTCCACAGCAAAAGGTCAGTTAAGTCATAACATCAATCCTACCGTGGCTGCCCTACCACTGGAACCACACAACAGAAGTGAGTCCAGCTACACACATCAATGGAGGTGAATTCTGAGTATCCATTTTAGGATATACGCAAGCTGGGTGTTGCATCTTACTCTCGTAATATCAGCTCTTGAATGGCTAAGGCTACAGGACCTCTCTAAGTTCCAGCTCAGCCAGGGCAAAATAGTTCCAGGCCAGCCTGGACTAGAGTGAGACTCAAAAATCTTAAGGAAAGTGCTAGAAAGACAACTCAGTGTTTAAAAGCACTTGCTCTTGCTGAAGACCTGGGCTCAGTTCTTAGTACCCACTAACAAAACTGTCTGCAGGCCGCGTTCCAGGCCCATCCCTTTTGGCTTCTGTGGGCAGTATATGCACACAGCACACAGGCATACACGCAGGCAAAATAATCATAAAATAAAAACAATAAAGGGAGGCACTAAGATCCATTTAGTGGATCAAAATCTTAGAAAACTAACAGTAACACGTCTTAGGAGCTGAGGGTACCCTATCCTGCCAGGATCGGAGACCTGGAGTAAGAAGGAACACTTCTGGGCTGTATAGGAGGCCAGCACCAGTCTCTGGAAGGAGGCTCCAAAACACACCAGCCTCACACAGACAGGATCTCAATCTTGCGCAAAGAGAACATCCTGCCTATCTCTAAAACTGCCTCTTTCTAATGCATCTGTGCTCAGGGACGCAGGCCCGCCAGGCTCTCAGGATCAAGGTAACCAACTGCAGCTACTCCTCAGCTAAGAGAAGTGAGGCCCCTGAGTAGGAAGGAGTCTGCGGTGTCTACTCCATGCCTGTCGTCTCTTAGATTCTTTCTACAAACACTCTCTGGGTGCCATGGTCTGCAGGTGCTGGGTATCACATGGGGTAGGGGGCAAGATCACCAGCAAAGACATGCAGAGTGACACAGCTGTGCTGCCTCTGACCTCTGGCTGCCAGGCATGCTACCCTCACCTGCTGGTAACTCTGCTGCTGAGGTATGGTTTGAGGAACCAGTCGGGGCTGACTTGCGAACACGTGGCCATCCAGGTACAGAGGTGGGAGGTGGCTCCCTGGAAACAGAGCACAGACAAGGAAGGAAAGGGTCAAGCCTCCCATGGCACACAGCCATGTTTCCCAGGGGACTCAGTGGGGCTGAGGACAAGTGTGAACAGAGGCTGTGTGGTTTCCCGATGCAGTACACAGCTCAGGAAACCCAGGCAGGTGCAGGAGAGCACCTAGCCCTTCAGCCATTCCCCTGTGGGAGTGCTCGGCTGCTGTGAGGGCTGTTCACTATGGAAGAGAGTTGCCTTGGTCTCTCAGTCACTGTCTTCTTCATCTCCCTGCTTTGAGTCCACAGTGGAGGGTCAGAAGGATCTATTGGAACCACATCATTGAGACCTTGGCAGTTGGGCCCTCAAAATCCCCAGTCACAGCACGATGACAGGAAGAACAGAAACAGCTACCCGAGATGGAGGGCACACATGAGCCCTTGCTTCATGGGTGCAACTACCCTGTGGTTCAGTATCATCAGCTTGCTCCTGCTTTACTGGACAAGAAAGCAGCTCATGGGGGGGCGGGGGGAGACTCAGCAATGACTAGAGTCTGACTCAAAGCCCTGTCTTTGCTCACTCCTCGTTGGCAATTCCAAGTGCCTCCCTATGGCATGGCAATCCTGCTTCCCACCACAGAGCAGAGATTACACTGTCCATAGCAAGTGGGGAGCCGTAACTACCTGACCTAGAAACAAGTGTCACGTACGCCCTGTGGGTGAAGGCAGGGCTGTGAATCTGGCTTCTCGACAGCCAGAGAATGGAGAAGGCTCCTGAGCCTGGCTCAGGGGGTATGATACCTGGCATGGAAGCAGAAGGTGCTACAGAAGCCACGGGCATGGGCGGCATTGACACTCCACCAAAGGAGCTGTAGTTGACCCCGTTGGAGGCGCCCACAGAGGACGGAGGCTGGATGCCTGAGCCTGCACCTCCTGGAGAGCTCTGCTCTGGCAAACTGGGGGAGTTTTCCCAAGCCTTTCGTGCAGACTCCATCTTTGGAAGCAAGAGGAGGGGAGGGATGCAAATTACTACTGGGGACAGAAGGGGAGAGCAGCAACCTAAGCTGTGGGTGCAGGAGGGCTCCCCGCCACCTCTTCACAAGCTGAGGTGCTAGTGAGGGCCCTAGCCCAGCCCAGGCCTGGCCTTACCTTCAGTGTGAGGTCTGCGGTGGGGAAAGACATGGGAGAGAGGCCCATGGCTCTCTGGATGTGGTGATCCCGCCGAAGGATGGGAATACTCTGCGTCAATCCTGCCTGGAGAGGGGAGAAAGAAAGTCATGGCGCACAGGCAGGGCTCAGGGACACAGGGCAGCTGCTCATGCAAACATCCATGACCAGGACTCATCTAGAGCAGGTTGCCTAGCTTTCATGACAGAAGTCATGTCCATACCCACACTCCACTAGTCCTCCACAGTCACGTCCCAGCAACACAAAGGCACGAGTTGCCAAGAAGCAAGCACCTGGCTTAAGCAGAAGCCTGGCTTGGAGATGGCTAGACCCAGACAGGAATGAGTCACTCAGCTCTTTGGGCCCTCCTAACAAAGGTGGGGAATGCAATGACTAAACCCTAAAGTGCTGGTCTCATTAGCCAATTGTAACAACTCATTCAGGATTCCCAAAGTTAGGAGACATGGCTAACATGGCCTTTCAAACACATCAAATCCCAACTGTTTTAAGTCAACAAATGGCGCCAGGTGGTGGCGGCGCACGCCTTTAATCCCAGCATTTGGGAGGCAGAGGCAGGCAGATTTCTGAGTTCGAGGCCAGCCTGGTCTACAGAGTTAAGTTCCAGGACAGCCAAGGCTACAGAGAGAAACCCTGTCTCGAAAAAACCAAAGTCAACGAATGGCAATGTTCTGAAGCACTAAAGCTCCTCCTCCAACCCACTTGGGAATACTGTCTCCCTCACCCAGCAGACTTCCAGAGGACAGGTCAAAGAGTGAAGTTGTTAGCTGCTTCTCCAAGCAGCTCACAATGCTGAATCTCTTTCTCTCTCTCCAGTATACAGAACCCAGTGGGCCATGGCATTTGCACACTATGCTACCTGCATTGAGGGAGCCTGGCTTCCAGGAGGCACCTCCTGCTTAACCAGAGTTGCCTACTAGCCATGAAAAGATCTGGGGCTGAGGCAGTGGTGTTTGCCCAGGGCTCTCTCCCTAGGGAGAGCAGTCTTCCCACAGCTAGCACAACATGGCGACTGGAGCTAAAGCAAGCCAAGTGACTGATAGCACCTCTAGCCAAAGGTCCCCAAACCACAGAGCTGCCAGCATGGGTGCACAGGCAGAGTTGGAGTTGTGCATGCTGACTTACATTACTAGCCAAGACATCTTGAAGCTTGGCGACTGGATTCCCGACAGGACCAGAAACAGACCCGGGTGGCAGGCTAAAATCAGAGTCCTGGAAGAGAAGGGGACACAGCACCTGAGCCTTCGACCAGCGCACCGGCCCCAGGCCACATCAATGAGTATCCACTATGCACTGGCCAGAGCCACTCGAGACGGAGATGATCACACAACAGAAAGGAAGCTACTGCCCGGTGGTGGTGGTGCACGCCTTTAATCCCAGCACTTGGGAGGCAGAGGCGGGCAGATTTCTGAGTTCGAGGCCAGTCTGGTCTACAGAGTGAGTTCCAGGACAGCCAGGGCTACACAGAGAAACTCTGTCTTGAGAAAACGAACAAACAAACAAACAAAAAAGAAAGGAAGCTACCTGATTTTTCTCCCCCTACCCTCGGGCTGGACTCAGTACCTGCTGGTGCCACAAAGCAATCCAATTAACACCTGCCCATCCCTGCTTCTCTAACATTCTTCCCAAAAGAGTGCTCAGCTCCTAGCTTCCCTCTCTCTTTTAGGAGACAACCCTAAGTGTTCATCTAAGTACAAATGAGAAAGATGATAAAACATAGCTCACTTTTGGACTGACTCCGAACTCAATGGGCGGCACAGGCAGAACGGAGTCCACGTGAATCTCCACCCCATTAACAGGAGGGACAACAGCCCCTGGCAGCCGCTCGGCCCCCTCCGAGCCCTTTCTGTTTTTCAGAGACCGCTCATTGCCGATGGGTCCTGGTCTGTGTTCCTTGCTCTGTCCAGAGCCTTGTTCTGAGTCCTTGGTGGAAAAGCAGAAGGGCTGAGACGCGTATGCTTCCAGGTACCCTCAGCATCAAGGAAGACAAGACAAAGAAGGGCCTCTTCTCCCAGGCCCTGGCCTCTACGTAGGGAACTCCTAGGTTACCTTGTGCTCAGACTGCTTCTGAGCTTGGTCCTTGTGGCTGTCGGCCTTGGATTCCGCCAGGCCAGGCCCACTCATCTCCTCAGGCTTGAGAGTACCATATGGGGAACTGCGCTGTGAGGAGGTTGCAGACGACTCCCGAGACTCAGCACTCAAGTCAACGCCACTATCTCCCTGGCTGCTCTTAAAACCCTGCTGTGCAGAGCACAAAATGGGTTAGATCCCTGACCCAAACTGCAACGCTCTAGCATCCAGGAGGCAGCCTGTGGACAGCACTGACCGGCCTTCCTCCCCGACCACCGACCTTCACTCCAAAGTTCAGACCCACCCTTGTGACAGTGGCCTATGGCACTCATCCAGTGCAATGAACGCACCAATCCTACCTAAGCTCATGATCACTAGACACTGCATGGAGCTAAGACAAGGCCGCCTAACTCATTTCACTCATAGCATACAGGTGCCAGGCAGCACCAGCACAAAGGCAGCTCTAAACTCAGCTCCCTATCCAGGAGTCTCTCCCTTGTCTCTCTGCTCTTGCAGGAGCCACAGAAACCAGAGACCAAAGCTGAAGAGGATGACAAGCTAGGGACCACAGCAGGGCACCTTGTGCAGGCCCAGAACACCAGGGCACACAGTTGGCGGCACTCACCTCTGAGGTGCCAGGCTCAGTGCTGCTGAAGGCAGTGACAGCTGTCCTCCATGAGTCGCTGGTGGCGCCCTGCACAGGGAGGGCTGCCAAAGAAGGGAGGCAAGAGTCAGGGTATCAATGGGGGACAAGCAGTCTGGGAAGACAGGAGCTTGTGAGTCGATGGAATCTCCTTCCGCCCCCTATAGGGCACAGTGCTCTGCAGACAGAGCTTTGTGAATGAATCTGACACACAGGCCCTAATGTGAGCGCTTCTCCCAACAGCTAGCCTCCTCAGACAGGATGCTCCTGTCTCTGCCTCCCGAGTGCTGAGGTGAGAGGCATGTGCCAGCACACTCAGCCACACTCTGGTTTGCCTCACTACAGTTCTCAGTCCTGTTATGCTGATACTCTCCTGCACTGAAAGTGGGAGCGACTTCAAGCCTGGAACAATCCAGGAAGGTACAGCTCAATTCAGTGAGCAGCCTACAGACCTTTCCTAGCATCTAAAGCCAACAAGCCAGAGCCCCAAAAGACATATGCACTGGATGAAGCACATGTGGGCTCTGGTCTGAACGACTGAGACCCTGCAGAAGCCAACTGCGCTTCAGTCTGCTGCGTGCTGCTGTGCCCACTTGCCTGAGGGCACTTCAAGCATTGGTGGTGTGGTAAGAACTGTTCTCCAGCCCCCACCGTTCTTCCACCAGAGCAGGACATCACTGAGTAGTGCTGTTCTACACCAGGACCAGAAGGATAGTGACAACTACAAAGGCACAGACTTGCAGGACCACGAGTCACCCACTGTGGCATTTGCTCTAGCCTGGGGTCAGCCAACGTTCTGCAGGACGGGCTCTCCTCACTCCCTTAGAAGCCACAGAAAACCTCTGGTTAACCATATGATCTTCTAGGCTCACTGAGCCATCTCTCCAGCCCATAAAGAAGCCTATTCTTTTTGCCCCCCCCCCCTTCGGTTTTTTGAGACAGGGTTTCTCTGTGTAGCCCTGGCTGTCCTGGAACTCTATAGACCAGGCTGGCCTTGAACTCAGAAATCCACCTGTCTCTGCCTCCCAAGTGCTGGGATTAAAGGCGTGTGCCACCACCGCCTGGCAGGAAAGAACATTTTTAAGAAGGAAGCCACACTTCC
>JADRCD010182309.1:0-17054 GCA_019843815.1 Montemys delectorum
ATTTCATCCAGCCAGTCCCTCCTGGATGTGACTGAAGGTCTGTCTGCTAGGTGATACCAGAGCCCGTCGTGCTGACAGTTATCACTAACCACGACATGTGGCAAAGTTGGGCTTTGAGTCCTAGATTCTAGGATCAGAGCACATTCTGGGATCTTAGATGAAATGGAAATGTCGCTTCTCCAGTACAAAACAGCTGTGGGCTACACATCCTGACAATGATCAAAAGCGTTCATCCTCGACCTAGCTGGCCACGAAACTGAGTTCGTGCAGTGGGCCACAGGACTCTGCTAAGTTGTCATCCCTGGGCGGGATTCTCACTGGATTCTGGCCTTTTACTAGCCAGTTCTAGCACTGTCTACCCGATGATGTCTCCTGCGCCAAAGCTTAAAGCCACCTGCTCTCAAATGGCCACACCTTCCAGTCCCTCTTCAGCTCATCTTGTGCCCACACCCACACCCACACCCACTGCAGGTCGGATGCAGGATTCAGCCATGTGGGCCCATCAGCCCTCTGCTGTAGTAGTCAGGCAGCCTGAGCTGGCACGGTGACTACCATCTGACTTCTGCCGGAAGGACAGCTACAAGAACAGTCTCCATCTGCTAACACACCAAGACCTTGAAGGAACAACAACAGGGTTGAGCCATCGTGGTGAGCACGGGGACATGGGGGCACCACTGAAGACCCCAGAGGTGCCAGGAGGAAACGGTGGCATTGAGAAATGACTGGTCTTACCCACATAGGCTCCTGCCTCCTCCTGGTCTCATGCTGAGGACACCTGCAGTGGGTGTGGGTGTGGTCATAAGATGAGCTGAAGAGGGACTGGAATGGAAGGTGTGACCATTTGAGAGCAGGTAGCTTTAAGCCTTGACCCAGGAGACATCGGGTAGACAGTGTTAGAACTGGCTAGTAAAAGGTCAGATACCACTGCCTGCTCAAGAGATGGTCATGAGCCTCCCCTGCCTCCTCCTCTGTGGGGCTAACTCACCTTTCTTCCATTCTACTGGGTTGGGCCTCAGAACTGGTCTGTACTTTGATTCCATATTGCTGGCTTCCGTACGTAAAAACTCAGTGTCTGTGTTTTCAAATCAGCACCTGGGCTTAAGAACAGCTCTTTGAGACAAGCCAAGTACCTCAGCGAGGAAGTTGTCTAAACTGTCCAACTGGGGTCCAGTCAGTGCCCACTCAGGATAATGTTGGAACAGACAATGAAGGAAGGGAGAAATGAAGTGGCTGGCTCATTGAGACATTCAGATGAGCTCAAAGCTGGTCTCCAGAAGCGAGATAGAATGCTATGCTGGGAGAGGCATGAGAGGCAGTGACAGAGTTCTTACAACCCATGTATGAGCAGGTAAGAGGCTGTGAGACACCCATTGCATTTCCAGGGTGGGCAAGGAGATGTAGATACCCAGACCACTTTTCTCTGCTGCCGCTGGATGAGTTTGTGCCACCTGCTTCCCAGAGTCCTCCTCCACAGGGTGGTGATAAGAGACTGTGATCTGGTTGTGGAAATCCAGTGGTGTGCTTCCCTGAAGCTCAGAACCATGTGTGAGACAGAAGCAGCAAGTCACCCATGTCACCATGGCTGCTGAGGTGCCACTGGTACTGTGTGCTGAGGGGCAGGGAATGCTGGAAAAACAGTGTGCAGACACAGTGTGCATTGCAGGAACGTGCACAGGAATATATCACAGAGCCTGGGGAGTCAGCTCGGTGGGTATGAGGGCTTGCTGTGCGAGCATGAAGATCTGAAATCAAAGCCCTGGCACCCATGCAAGCCTTTGTGAATGGTGGAGACAGAAGGTTCCCTGGGGCTTGATGGCTGCCAGCCTAGCTCCAGAGTCAACAGGATATTTTTGTCTCAGTAGAATAAGTTACAGAGTGATGGAGAAGGACACCCAGTGTTCTCTAGCACAGGCACATATGTACATCTATTGCGCAAGCACACAAACATACACACACACACACACACACACACACCTACACACACAGACAGACACACATATACACACATACACACACACACATACCACTGCCATCACCAACCATACATATACCTTCTCCCGATACAAATTAATATATTATAACATTATTATATTTGCTAAAAAGTTAAATTTTAATTGAACAGGAAGGCAGGACTTGATTCCTAAATTGCAGAAGAGAAATTAAGTAACAAGTAGATGTTTGAAAAATAATTTGTAGTTGACTTTAAATTCTACTATAAATTCTACTATAAATTCTAGCGCTGGTCAAAAGTTATATAAAAGTTTAATCCAAATATGCCTACCCCTTACTACTGTGGTAGAAAGGGAAGAAAAAAGAAGGAAAAATAAATAAAATTTGACTAAATTAAAATTTATATAAAAAGGTGATAGCATACCTTTAATTTCTGGATTCAGAACTCTGAGGCAGGAGGGTCTCTGAGTTTGAGGCCAGCCTGCTCTACATGGGGGAGGAGAGTTCGTCCAGATTAGCCAGGGCTATCCAGTAAGGCCCTGTCTCAAAACTAAATGAATAAATAAATAAGGGCGGGGGAAATGTTTTCATGGTTAGGAGTAGGTACTGCTCTTGAAGAGGACCCAAGGTCAGTTCCCAGACCCTGTATCAATCAGCTCACAATCGCCAGTAACTCTCGATCTTAGGAAATCTACCTCTTCTGGCCTCTGAGGGCACCTGCACTCATGTCCCAGACCCTCCTTTTATGCATAATTAAAAATAAAATTAAAAAGCTTCCTAAAAATTTGATATATAGTCCAAAACATAACCATAAACTGGGGGCAAATATTAATTACATAAAATCTCATGCAAATCAACCACACTGCACTAAAATGCCTCTATGTGATAGGCCAATAGGATGTATCTTTGTGTCGCCATGGAAATGCATCCCTCTTGTCTCCACAGAGGAGAGTGACGGAAGGCACCAGTGTGGCTCTGAAATCTGTCACTCTCTTGGCTGTGAAATCACACCTGCTGCCATCTGATCTGAGCCGGTGCTCCAGGGTGGCAGGAATACTGTGACAGGCCAAACCTGGGCGGGGGTGAGATTCCTCAGGGTTGGTCCCCGGAACACACACCCCGACTGCACTGCAGTTGACAGTGGCCCTCCACCAAACTCCCTTCCTCCCTTCCTTGCTTCCAGTGCCTAAGACTTCACAGCAGCAGGACAGCCCACCATGGGTCTTCCCAGCTCTCCTCCTACTGTCCTTGCCAAACAGATGCTAGAGAGTGCCTTGGAAGGACAATCCTGTCTCAGCCTCTGTCTCTCAAAGGAGGGACAAAATGATTACTGGCTTCATAACACCGAGAAAAACACGTCCAGCTTCCCAGTGCTCAAAGACTCAGTTCAAACTGTATTTAAAGATCATACAGCAAGGTCTGTGGCATTTCCAAATGCTTGACTATCCAAAGCTTGTCTTATTCAAGCAGAGAAGCATGTTTGCATATCACAGGGTATCATGCAAAATAGTTCAGATGCTGTGAGACAAACTGGCACTATGAAGAAAGCATCTCAAAAGTGACTGTAATTTGACCCTGATATTTCACATCAAGGGCAAGTTCTTGAGCAACAGAGATGCTTCTATACGGGCTCTAAATGTTCAGCATCCTTTTACTGGTCCTGAAGGAAATGAGTAGTCATCTAAGTCAATGTTGGCAATAAAATGGGAACTTGTACTTTAAACATCAGTGTGGTCCTCCCAAAGCCACACTGCTTCAGCATCTCTTACAAAAAGAACACACCTTTCACCTTAAGGACCGTATGCTGGCAGCCCCTAGCGCTGGATGTCTTTCAGGGTCAACTCTAGCTCCCAGGCCAAGGCTAGGCTGGTCCTAGGTACTGAGGCCCAGGCCTATCTATCCACTGCAGAGCGGTGACTCCAGCTTGGTGAGCTTAGGAGCATACTGCTATGCAGCCCATCTTGATTAGAGTTGAGCTGACCCCAGAGTCCCCCCTACCCAGTGTCACTTGCTCACTGTCTTGGTTTCATTTCCGGTTCCTGTGATAAAATGCCCTGACAAAAACAACTTGAAGGAGAAGGGATTTATCTGGCTCACAGTTCCAAGTTATTGTTTATTGTCGTAGGGAAGTCACGTTGACCGGGAAATGAAAGTCACATCCACAGCCAAGAGCATCGGTAAATGACTGTGTGTTAGCACTCAGCTCCCTTCCTCCACTCAGACATTCCAGGATTCCCTGCCTAGGGATTGGTGCCACCTATAGTGAGAAGATCTTTCCACCTCTTGAATGTCATGAAAATAAACCTCTGCAGACATGCCAATAGACCGTTTAACCTACCCTCTCTTCCCAAGTAACTCTAGACTGTATCAAGTTCACAGCTTAAACGAACTCTCATGCTTACTATTCGTTTCCTGGATAGACCTCCATCTCTCCCTGGTGGCTTCCTTCCTCTCCTGGCTTCCATAGGAAGTTACTAGGGGGAGGACAATCCCAGAATTCCCTATGGCTTGGGTGGCTCTTTGGAGCTGTGCTGCAGGATGAGATCTCCCTTACACTCTTCCTCCATCTCTTGCACCATTGATGTGCTCTCCCAGCTCCCTTCCACAGGTTGCGCTGTCCTTTGACATCATAGGTGCCTCTTCTGGTAAGGCTGATCCTGCCACGGGCACATGCTTCTAAGAAGACCCTGACCAACAAACACATCGTCCTTCCAGCGACTGTTGTTTCCCCTGACACAGTGAGGACCTTGCAGGATTAGATGTTCTGGTTTTTACAAGTTGACATTGACTGTCAACTTGACAGGGTCTACAGTCACCAAGAGGTAGACCTTAGGACATTCCTGTGAGGGGCTAAGTAGGTTAAGGTAATTGGGTTGGAAAGACTCATTCTGAATGCGGGCAAGCCACTCCATGGACTCTGTTCCCAGACTGAATAAAGAGGAGAAATGAGCCAAACCCCAGCATTCTTCACTCTCTGCTTCCAACAAGGTGACAGCCGCCATCCTCTCCTTCCACCATGCCTTCCCCATGATAGACTCTATCAAGGAACTGTTGGCCAAAACGAGCCCTTTCTCCACTAGGCTATTTTTGTCAGAGGATTTTATCACAGCAACAGGAAAAGAAACACCCAGGAGCCATGAGATTTCAGTGGTAAGGCCAGCTATGGCTGCCTGCAGAGCATACGGGACTCCTGGCACTGTACAGGGTCAAACAGGGAAGAGAGAATAGCCACCTATGCCTCTGATCCAGAGAAGTTGTGGATGCCTTTCACGCCACAGGATAAAACCAGAGAAACATCACTGAACTCCAGCTCTGCCAGCTCTGGGCCGCTGCTTCTATGCCCAGCTTTAGAGGTGGCAGAGCTGAGCTGCAAACTTCCACTTGCTGTGTGGTTCACCTAGAATGTGAGGGCTGCATGCTCATGGTTACCTGGATTGTTTCTTAGGACTTTCCAGGTGCAGCCAACTGAAACCACAGGTCCTTCCAACCCATGGTTCACCGACGCACATAGCCTAGGATAGCTCTTTGTGTCAAAGTCCTGCAAAACAGAAGTACGTACGTTCTTGCAGCCCACGAGCCTGGGTTGGGCACCTTGGGTTTATTTTATGTCTAAAAAAATTCAGTGTGGCCCAGAGAGGTCCAAAGGTTGGAATTTAGGCTCCATGTGCCCCAGATGGCCTCTATCATCTATCCATCAACTTTTTCCTATTTTTAAAAAAGCATTCTTTTTAAAACAGTTTAAAAAAAAATTAGATATTTAAAGGTCCATTCCAAAAGCCTTAAGCCTTAAGTTCGGTGACCCCTGACCTAGGGTTTTGTTTTTCTTCCTATAAATAGACTTGGTGAATGAATTTCTTAGTCTTTCTTTCTCTGGTCTTACCCTTAACAGTGGCATTAGTAAAGGACACAGATCAGATATACTAATTATGTTAGTTGATTTCTTGTGGCTGTGACAACATGCTTGACAAAGGTCACTTAAAGAGAAGACGGCTTATCTTGGATTAAATGTGGCCTGTACAACCCATCCCGGTGGGGCAGACATGGCGGTGGGAGAACAAGGCAGCTGACCACATCCTGTCCACAGTCAGGAAGCCGAGAGCAATGAATACATGCTGCTCGGCCGGCTCCCCCTTCTCACTCAGTGTAAGGCCCCCACCAGTTGGATGATACCATCCATGCTTAAGGTAAGTCTTCCCTCCTCAGCTAAGCCTTTCTGGAAACTCTCTCACAGGCAGGCCCAGAGACATTCGTGTCTCCTTAGGTAATCCAAATGCAGTCATGCTGTCAGTGAAGACTAACCGTCACTGCTTTTGTATGCATTTCATCACACTCCTATAGATACAGAGCCATCTGCTGTGTGTTCCTGTGTTATGGTGTAGATATACAGCGTTTCCCCCAAAGGCTTATGGACTTCTGAGCACATCCTAGGGGAGGACAAATACCTTTGTAACTGGTATTTCTCTACTCACAGGGACAGGAAGACAAATAGATACCTGAAAGGTGGCTCTCCTAAAACATCACACTGGCTTTGACCACAGCACATGCACCCAGAAGTTATTCTGGCCTCAATGCCCAGTCCTCTGCCCTGTGTACATTTCTGTTGACTGCCTTGAAAGTTTAGAGTTGAAAAGGTACAAGTTAGAAGTCACCACCCCATGTCCCCGGAGCTCCCAGCTTTCCTTCATCACAGCTTCCAGCAGAGAAGATGCCCGAGTGAGTGAGTGACGAGCAGAGGAGCAGGCGAGCAGCATCTTGAAGGGGAACACATCGGGAACAAATTGCAGCCAAGTAGCACATTGTTAATTTGAGCCGCTTCCACCTCAACAGGACTTCAGGAGATCAAAGTGTGGGGAGCAGCAGTGAAAGGAAAGGAGCAGGAGGAATGAGCAACAGCTGTGGCTAATCCTCAGGATTAAACCGGGGAAAAAACTCTGCCAGCCCTACCCTCAGGCTCCTTGCATTGCAGCAGAGGGTTCCCTGAGCCCTTCAGGAGGCTGGGTGGGATGGAGAGGCAGTCCAGCCCTGAGGGGATGTGGGTGAATCACATCTGAGAGAAAGCCTTGCATGGAGCAGGGTGGGGCTGTGCCACCCAGACAGCAGAGGGGCAGGGATCCCTTCTGTTCCCCGTTTCCCTTTTAAAGGGACAAGACCAGATTGTGACATTCTCACAGAGCTGGCATGGCCCTGGGGAGATTACGGATATGTGCTTTGTTTTCGTTTTTTGTTTTTGTTTTTGTTTTGTTTTTGTTTTGTTTTGTTTGGGGGGAATGGCTTTACTGAAATACAATTCATACTCCATACCCGTTGCCCATTTAAAATTTAGGCGTCAATGGTTTGGATGCACTGTACACAAACACGCATGCATGTGAGCCGGAGTTAGCGCAGCTGGGAACGGCAATGTTTTTGCACAATGAAGAAGGTAGGTAGCTGGCCACACAGAGCTGAGCAGTAGTTCTCTGAGGGAGAGGTGGGGAGTCCTGGGGTGCGTGACCCTGGACAGAGGTAGAGCAGAGGAGCAGGTGGAGGAGGCACAGGCAGAGGGCAGGTAAGGAAGGATCCAGGGAGTAAGAGCAGAAGTGTGGTCCTGCTTGACCTGTGATGGGGAGATGCTGTCTTTGAGGTTTGTGCAGCAAGGCTGTGCTTGGAGATGGCAGGGAGGGTGCAGGAGAGCTTCGTGGAGGAACCGTGGCAGCCAGCCACTGAGGTGCCTGTGTTAGCTACACAGAGACTGAGACACCAAGGGAGGAACAGTCGGGCCAGACGACAAACCGTTCAGGAAAGGAGAGAGGGAGGAGACAGAGGCCAGAGGAAAGTGAACAGAAATAGGAGTCATGCTTCACTTCACACGAGGACAGAACATGTTTACCACTGACCTCATCCTGATAGGAAGAGACACTTCTAGTGGGAAGAGACTTCAACACAGAGCTGAGATTTGTTTAGTCACGGTCCCAAAACATTCATTCAATTATCTTCTGCTCTCTCTCTCTTGCTCTCTCTCCTACTTCTCCCTCCCTCCTTCTCTCTCTCTCTCCCTCTCCCTCTCTCTCTCTCTCTTCACACACACACACACACACACACACACATACACAGTTATCCACACAAAGACACCACATACACAGAGACACACAAATAGGCACAAACACAGGCACACACATACACAGACACATACACACAGAGACACAGACATATATACACTTAGAGACATACACACATAGAGACATACACACGGAGACACATACATAGAGACACCAACACATAGAGAGAGACATAGACACACACAGCCACAACAGAAACATACAATACAAACAGATACACACAGAGACACAGATACATATAGAGACATACACAGAGACACACAAATAGAGATACAGACACACACAGATGGACACAAGCATGCAGAGAGACATAGGCACACATGGACACACACACTTACAGAGACACACAAACACACAGACAGACAGACAGACATATTTTCATTGTCTCAGGCTTATTCCTGTAATTTCTTTTCTGCCATCAATCATGGTCTGAGAATATTAAGTGGGGAATTTCAGAAATAAACTGTTCACGAGTTTTGAATTGCATGGTATTCTGAGTGATGTGACCCCTTTCATGCCATCCTTTCTAGGATGTCGGTGGCTCCTATGCTAGGGTATTTATGTATACTCTCTTTGCTAGGTCACCTAGCAACCGTCTTGGATATCAGTGTTGAGTACTAAGTATGATTTGGCATGCTCTCTCTCAGTGCTAGTGCGTGCGCACACATGTGTGCATGCATGTCTTAGTTCACATCTCAGAAATGGATGGATCAGATTTGAAGCCAAGTCTTTATCAAAAATATTCAGAACTTCCCCAAAGATCAGTTCTCAACTTTTGACTTTTAATTCTGAGCCCATCTGGGGACAAATGGATAAAAAGCTTACAAAAACAAGTCCCACAAGAAGGAACAGGGATCACAGCTGACTGGGGATGAAGTATGGTGAATCATGACAGGGAAAGAAAGGTAGGTCTTAGCCCTCCAGGAAAGGAGAGTCGAACAGGCCACAGAGAGGCACCATCGGGTTCTGCCATTACCTCAGAACTATAGAGTCACCCAAGGATCTTATTTGCTTTGTTCCTCTGAAAGATGAAAAAGATTTCCTGCCCCATCAACCCTTTTCATAGGACTCTTAGGATACACAGAATATTGACTACGAAAAAGCTTTAAAAGTGTAAAATCCCAAACAAATTAACTGTGATTATGCTCGTAACAAAATGCCAGACTATTCTACCAATGAATGAGACATAGAGGGCCACTAACTCTCCTGGTTGGAGCTATTGGAGAGAGACTCTGGAATCTAGTCCAAGGACCATCCCAGACTAGCTAGGAGCATGAAACTCCCAGAAATGGACCAAAGCTGGGTGACATTCAAGGGATTTCCTGTCACGTTGCCATCCTGGCCCCTAGGCCCTGGAAGCTGCCTCTCCCCTTCTTGGTGATCAATCTATGGGGTGGAAAGAGGAAGTGTCACCCTTTCTTGGGACACCTGAAGCTCTCTCTGGGAAGAGTCCATAGAAGATGCTGGCTCTAAAAGGCTGCAGACCAAACCAGAATATCATTAAGGTGGAGTGAGGGAACAACTGGGAGCACCTAGAAGAAGGATCATACTGGAAGCAAGAGGAGGAGGAGGCCCTGTTATCATTTGGGCTGGTTTAGTTGGACACTTATAAGACAGTAGTTACCCTTTAAGGCAGGACATGGAGCCCATGCTGATACCCATAAATCCATAGTGACAGACATGCAAGAGGGCATCAGAGCCATGGCGAGGTGTTCTCATGGCCCTGAGTGGGGCAGGGCACATGGGATTTCCTTCTGCTTCCCTCCTATCTCTACTTATTAGCCAAAAATAAAGTCATGAAGACCCATGAGATCCCATACAGATAAAGCCACTTGGAAAGAGGCAACATCAGCCTCTGCTCCACCTCAGGCTGGCTGCATGGTTTTAGTCAATTCATGCAATCTCTTCAGGACTTAATAGAAACTTTCCAGATCTGAGGTACCAGCTGTCTCTCACATTCTTTCTGGAATGTCTTGTATATTTTTAAAAATGCCCTACGCATTGCCTACAGCCTGATCTTATGGAGGCATCTTCTTAATTGAGGCTCCCTCCTCTCAGATGACTTCAGTTTGTATCAAGTTGACATAAGACTATCTAGCACACATGTGTATATGTGTCTAATGTGTGTGTGTATGTGTATGTATGTATGAATATGTATGTGGCAGATGATAATGAAGGACCTAGAAGATTTTCTTTTCACTTATATTTCCTTATAATCATAAAATTGTTCTAAAAATGAAGAACATTAATTTTTTAAAAAGTAAAATTCATCTGAGCAATTATCACAGGAAAAAAAATAAGAGTACTGGTAGATTTACTAGTTTCTCTTCTATTTTATCAGTTTGTTATTATTATTAGTATTAGTATTATTAGTATTAGTAGTATATTAGTACTATTATTCTTTCCAGGTAAGTGTGGGAAGAGATACTATGATTGCATTCCAGGGTTTGGGACCTCCAAAGATTGCTTGAACTATTTGTTACAGTTTCTGCCCTTGGAGCAGAGCAAGCAAGGCAAGGGCTTTCATGAATGTTAACAGTCACTGTGGGCATGAGGCTTGTTTGTATAATAATGGACATAATTTATTTTATGTTCCTTTTTAGGGAAATGTTCTCCTTGCTAAGGTTAATGACTCTATGATCATTAGAAGCAGCATAAGTCTGGGAGGTAAGGATGTGTCTTAGCAAAATGGCAAATGCTGTGACCTTCAAGACAACCCTTAAGGCTGTGGGAAAGAACTCTGAAAACATGAGTTCAAAAATGTATGATTTCCCAGCTGTGCAAAATATAAGGATGCAATATGAATTGTATGAGGGGCTTCACTGACTTAAAAGAACAAAGGCAGTTGCACTAATGAGCCAGCTTGTCAGAAAGATGCAAAGATAGGCAGATTTCTGAGTTCAAGGTCAGCCTGAGATAGAGCAAATTTAGGTACAGGCCTGGTGGGAATGGTAATCTTAGGACAAGATCTTACCCAGCTAAACTTATTGTTTGTGATGACAAAGGCAGGCAAATCTCTGAGTTCATTTGCTATGTTAAAAAAATATATACTTGTCTTTTTCTAAGAATCTAGGGGCTAAGGTCATAAAATGATGATTCATGAGATAATCAAAAGGGAGCTTGGGTAAATGATTGAACTGATATGCAAATAAAAGTATGGGCTTTGGTCTGCAAGAGCTGAGCTGTCTAGAGCAGAATACAGAGCTGTCAGCTTGTATCTACAATTGACTTCAAGTCATTTCTTCTGGTGCTCCCAAATATGTTTTCCTCAGATCTCCCAACTAAGCCAAGGCTGGACCTAGGCAGAGAATCTGAGACATCCTCCTCATATCTAAAAAACACTGTGGTCATTGGGGATTCTCTAACAAGGATTTCTGACTTGGTGTGCCATTCCTTAACTAAAATGCCGAAACAACAAGATTCAGTTCTTCTTATGAGCATTGAAAGCCCAGCAGTCCAGCAACATAACAGGGCCAATGGAGGAGGGTGAGGAAAGGACACCATCCATGTGACACTTACCTCATAATGTCACTATCCCTAACTTCAGATGGTTCCAGCATCCACCCAGAGGAGCTATTACCACATAACTCTTTGTTCTTCAGGTGCCAGGTATGCCGGTCAGCTTTCTAGGGAGGCCATTCTTTTTTTTTTTTTTTTTTTTTTTTTTTTATTAGATATTTTCTTTATTTACATGTAAATTTTCCCTTTCCCAGGTTCCCCTCCAAAAAACAAACAAAAACAACAAGAACAAACTTCTTTTGCCTCCCCCTCCCCATGCCTGCCACCCCACCCTCTCCCACTTATTGGCCCTGGCATTCCCCTACACTGGGGCACAGAACCTTCACAAGGCCGAGGTCCTTTCCTCCTACTGATGATCAAATTTGCAGTCCTCTACTATACACATGCTGCCAGAACATTCAGTCCCACCCTGTATAGTCCTTGATTGGTGGTTGGGTCCCTGGGAGCTCTGAGAGTACTAGTTAGTGATTGTTGTTCATGCTAAGGGGCTGCAAACCCTTCAGCTCCATAGAACCTTTCTCTAACTCCTTCATTGGGGACAGTGTACTCAGTTCAATTCTTTTTTTTTTTTCTTTGTCTTGCCTTGCTTTCCTGTATAAAAATGATCCCAATATAAACCAGGGAGGGAAAGGAGACAGATACACCTGCCCTATAGTGGAGAGGAATGGGAGGGTAAGGGGGGGTGTCAACCTCGCAAGGAGAGGTGGGGAGTTGTCATTTAAGGCTTAAAATATTCTCTGTAAAAAACTGGAGGACTCTCCATAGCCTCAGGGGAAGGCAGAGGCCGCTGTTTCAGTGAGGTTCTCTCCACCGAAAGTGGCAAAGGCAAGGCAGCCCCTCTTCTCACTCTGCGGCACTTTCCTTTTTGTGCAGGTAGGAGTGCTGCAGGGCTCAGAAGGCAGAGATTCGCTTATGTGGGTTAAAGGTCAGCATTTCCAGCAGCAACTGTGCTCCGGATTCCTCCATCTCTGGCACCACTGACTGCACTGGCGGAGGCCCTCTGGGGGCAAAGGCTCCAAGAGGTAGAGACACCTCTCGAGGCCAGTCGTCTTCTGGAGGCAATCCAATGAGGTCAAAGATTTTCCTCAACTGGTCAGCTTCAGAGCTTCCACAGAAGAGAGGCTTCCGACGAAACATCTCTGCGAAGATACAGCCAACACTCCACATGTCCACAGGCGTTGCGTATGTAGACTGCAGAAGAACTTCAGGAGCCTTGTACCAGAGTGTAACAACCACAGGCGTGAGGGCCATCTGGTAGCTGTAGATCCTAGCTAGGCCAAAGTCAGCCAGCTTGACAGTCCCATTACTTGTCACTAGAATGTTCTCTGGCTTCAGGTCCCAGTGAACAATGCAGTTTGCATGAAGAAAATCTAGGCCGCTTAGAAAATGACACATCAGATCCTTAATGGTCTCAACTGGCAAGCTTGGCGGAGGTGCTTTGTCCAGGTATGTCCTTAAGTCCTGGTCTATATGCTCAAACACCAGGGTGACCTTGATGTCCCGATCAGTTTGGGAAGTAGCACAAACATCCATCAGCTGTACAACATTGGGATGTTCAAAGGCCTCCAGCCTCCTTAACAAGGCCACGTCACGAACTGTGCTGACGGGAAGGGCCCCTTAGGGAGGCCATTCTTACTCACCTAAAAATTAGGTTAACCTAGCTGTCCCCAGACTTCAGAAGAGCAGTAAACTTATAATGAGGAGAAATGTAAATAAGAAAAAGTCTTATCTTTCCTGTGCCTTGACTTTAGGATCTGTCTCTCTTGATACTATCCTCCCTCCCCCGTGTGTGTGTGTGTGTGTGTGTGTGTGTGTGTGTGTGTGTGTGTGTTGAGAGAGAGAGAGAGAGAGAGAGAGAACAGAAGACAGAGATACAGACAGTAACAGACACAGAGAGATAGAGATAGACAGAAATAGAGATAGAGAAACAGAAAGAGACAAAGATACAGACAGACACACAGATACACAGAAAGAGGGAGACAGAAACAGTGACAGATAGAGAAATAGAGAGAGAGAAAGAGAGAGAGAGAGAGAGAGAGAGAGAGGGAGAGAAAGAAAGAGAGAGAGAGAGAGACTTAGTGTGACACACTGGGCTAAGGATTGGCTGAATTCCAGCTCCCACTGGGCTAAGGATTGGCTGAATTCCAGCTCCGTGTGACATGAAGCGAAGCCATCTCATGATCATGAAGACCCTCTCTTACCATCTTCACTTCCAAGGTCTCATGACCTCTTTCTGAACCTCCATTCTTGCAACCAGAACAGGCTTGATCCTATTTGTCAAAATACAAAAGCTGGATTCAGGCTAAGTCAGCAGCCAGTGTCACAACTATATAAGGATACCAAAGGTCAATGCAGCCATCGCCCTGACAACACAGCATCCGGATCCAAAGTCAATTCTAGAACACGAAATGTGAGACAGACGAGGGGAGGGGGCTAGCTGCCCTGGGGACTGTGCTCCCATCTTTGGCCAGAGGCAGTGTATACTGCAGGCCACCGTACACTGGAGCTGGCTGCGAGAAGAGTTTGTCATTTGCAAGCTCTGCTTGGCCTTGGGGTTGGAGGAGCTACAGGAGCCTCACAGAAGTCCAGGGCAGCGACTGACTACTGCATTTGGTGAAGTTGCTCAGGAGGCTTTAGGTTGTTTCATTGTAGGGATCAAAGGGAGAGAAGTTGGCCCTGGGGCTGACTGTGGGTGGTGACTAGGCCTTGGCCTCCTCCTAAAAAGGTGAAGCAGGGCGGGGGCAGGGGCGTGGGGGTGGGAAGCAGCATGTCTTATGGCCTTAGCTCTGCATCCAGCAGCCTGCTCCCTCACTGCTCTCACTTAATGGCCATGTGTGGTTAATGCACACAGATGCCAGGATCTTTTCAGAATTATTCATTCCTTGCCACATTTCCCCCAGGGATTGGCAAACGTTGTTTAATAATGTACTTAGCTGTAAATGTTGTGAGCCAGGCTTCAGCTACAGGGTGGGGAGCTCAGGAAGCGATTAGTGGGGTTCTGACAGGGGGCCCAGAGGGCTTGTTTTAGGAAAGGATTTCGTCCATTGTTTTGAGGATTCTTCCCTATGCCGGGAGCTGGTTCAGATGAGAGGAATGCATCCCTCTCTTTCCCATCTGTCATCTCTGCAAGATGTTAGTTTGCTAATGGCTCACCTCAGGCCATTGGGCATTTGCTTTAAATTCTCCTTCTTGAACTTGTTCTGCAAAACCTTATATGGAATCTTCCAGAAGTTCACTTTTGTTCCAGTAAGAGAATAATAACGTTCAGCTCTAGAAATAGAGTACATGGAATAGTCTAGATATTCATTTTTGTTCCAATAAGACAATAGTATCCAGTTTATAAGCGATAACCTTTAAAAGATTCGACATCCTTCTGAAAATAGAGCTGTCAAGACAGACCTAGAGGCTTTTAGGATTTTCACGATGCAGATCTAGCAGCAGCATTTTCTGTGTCACATGCCTCAAATTTCAGAGGCAGAGGTATAAACGGAAACTATGAAAAAAGACTGCTTACCGCTTTTCCGTTTATACGAAGGGACCATTTCTGTTTCTAAGAGGTGCACCATGAGTTGTCTCTGTGTAAACGACAACAGACTCCCTCAGTGCTCCAGGTGAATAATAAACAATGTGGTCAACAGAGACACAGCGAGAAAGGGACCACAGGAGAACAAGCTTAAGCCTCCTTGCGAAGGGCAGGTGGTACTCCTTTGCTGGGCCCTTGCACATAATTACCATCACCATTGCTGCCCTCATCATCCTCACCATCCGCAGTCATCACCATCTCACTATCCACACCCTGACCACCACCATTGTCATCATCATCATCACCAGGCATAACTACCACCATCAGCAACATCATGATCACAGTTGCCACCATCGCATCATCCTCATCACTACTTTCACCACCATCACCATCTTACCATTAATACCATAACCATCATTACCTTCCCCATCACCACCCTTGCCATCCATCACCATCTTCACTGCCGTCACCATCTTCACCATCACCATCACCACCTTCACAGGTATTCCCTGCCTCTCATGACAATTTAGAAAACACCATTCGGGCTAAGATGATTAAAACAAGTGACAGCTCAGGCTGCAAAGGATGTTGAGAAAGAGGAGCATTCGTCCATTGCTGACGGGAGTGCAAACTCATACAGCCGCTATGTACATCGGTGTAGCTGTTTCCTCAGGAAGATGAGAATCGATCTACCTCAAGATCCAACTATACCAGTCTTGGGCATCTACTCAAGGGATGCTTCATCCTACCTCAGAGACACTTGCTCAACCATGTTTACTGCTGCTCTAGTCTAATAGTCAAAAACTGAAAACCTAGATGTTCCTCAACAGAAGAATAGATTTTTAAAAAAGTGGTACATTTACACAACGGGGTAGAACTCAGCTGTTAAAAAAAAATGATATCGGGCTGGCAAGATGGCTCAGTGGGTAAGAGCACTGACTGATCTTCCGAAGGTCCTGAGCTCAGATCCCAGCAACCACATGGTGGCTCACAACCACTCGTAATGAGATCGGACGCCCTCTTCTGGTGCATCTGAAGCTCGCTACAGTGTATTATGCCAGAGCTAGCAGGCCGGAGAGAGTGGGGAGGAGCTAGCAGGGCGGAGCAATCAGGCCCTGAGAGAGCAGGGCGGAGCGAGCAGCCGTCTCTACAGCTACGGTGTACTCATACATATAAAAATAAGTAAATAAATAAATAAATCTTTAAAAAAATGGTATCATGAAATTTGCAGGCAACTGGATAGAACAACAACAACAACAACAAATCATCCTGAGTGAAGTATCCCGGACCCAGAAAGATAAATATGATATGCATTTGCTTATATGTGGATATTAGCTGTTAAGTTGGCAACAGCCAAGCCACAAACTGTAGAACCATAGAGGTTAGGAAGAGAGGAAGGGACTAGGGGAAAGATAAATCTCGTTAGGAAAGGGAAGTAGAAGAGGTAGGTGTGGGTGGGTGGGAGAGGCTGAAAGAGAGGATCCAGTGGGGAGGGGGAGGGGGAGACTGTGGGAGGGAAGATGGGGAGCGACAGCTAAATTTAAGGGGTGTTTGAGAGGTGATATGGAAACTTAATACAGTAGAAACTTCTTAAAATATATACATATATGAAGGTGGTCTACATGAAATTGCCAGACAATAGGGAGACAGTGTCCCTACTGGTCATCTCTTGTCACCAAACAAAACTTCCAGTACTGGGATTGGGTTTCTCCAAAGGGGTCCCAATGGAATCCCAAAATAGCCCATGACTGTTGCCAAAACTATAGTTTTCTCTCCACAAATTGACAGAAAGGCCCTATTGTTGGCATTTAGTCTAGGCTCCGCTCCACTGTTACCTGGCAACAGCCAGGTGTGACTGACTCACTACAGAAGGGGCTGCTTGCCCCCTCCTCTCTCTCTTGCTCTCTTGCTCTTGCTCTGCCCTATTGCTCTTGATCCTCCTTTCTCCTCATTCCCTCCCCCCCCCC
>JADRCD010182309.1:21013-37436 GCA_019843815.1 Montemys delectorum
AATCACACACAGGTTCACCCATCCTTCCATTTTCCCACCTGGCATGCGTGTTGATGTGAGTGCACTCAAGGGCTCAAGCAGGCTTTCTCTATCTCTCTCTTTCTCTGTTTCTATGTCTCTGTCTGTCTCTCTCTCTCTCTCTCTCTCTCTCTTTCTCTCTCTCTCTCTCTCTCTCTCTCTCTCTCTCTCTCTCTCTCTCTCTCTCTCTCTCTGTGTGTGTGTGTGTGTGTACATGTGTGTGTGTATACTCGTGCATGTGCACGCGTGCATGTAGAGGCCAGAAAAATTCCACTTGTCATTGCGCAGGCATAGCCACCCTCTTAAAAATTTGAGACATGGTTTCTCACTAGCCTGGAATTTGGAGTTTGCCAAAGAGGCTAGGATGGCTGGGCAGCAAGCCTCAGGAGTCCATCCATGTTCCCAGTCCTGGGATTACAATGTGTCCTGAAACCCCTTGATTTGTTAACATATGTTCAGAGCTCGAACTCAGGTTCTCTTGGTTGCAAGGAAAACATCTTAATGACTAAGCCATATCCCTGCCCCCACAGATCATCTCTGAGAGCCAGGAATGTCTTAAAAGCCCAGCAGAGCTGTTTGAGAAGGTGAGTAGCATTATCAAGTTCTATCAGGGTTGGAATTCAGAACATGAAGGGAGTCACTGAGGACTAGGTCCATGATGGGAGTCCTGGGAGATGGGATCCCCACAGGAGGCCTCTGTCTGCGTATTCATGGGGTGGTTCCAGAGCAACGGGAGTAGCTGTTGCCGATTTTCCCACAATATCTGCACTTCTGAGCAGGTTGTGGCCAAGTCATGCATGTTTCCTGGTTTTCCACATTTGAAGTAAACCAAATGTGAGGGTTTCCCCTGATTTGTGTGTTTCTTTTCTCTGGATGGAGGGGAGGGGGAGCTAAGTGTCTAAAGATTCCTCTCCTCGTCATAGTAAATGCAGGCAAAAGTGCACTGCCATTACCTGGGGGAGCCAGATGTGCAAAGCCCTGACAATAACTTGGAGAGAAAAGTTTAGGACTGAAGAATGTATGGGGTGGGAAGGAGAAGGAAGGAGGAGGAAGGGGAGGGGGAGGAGGGAAGGGAGGAAGGGGAAGGGGGGAGGGGGAAGGGGGAGGAGTGAAGGGGAAGGGAAGAGAGAGGAGGGAAGTAAAGGGAAGGGAGAGGAGGAGGGGAAGAGGGAGGGGAGGAGAGGGGGGAGAAGAGGGAGGCTTTAAGCCACAGCATGCAGTAGGAGCTAAATCTGCTCAATCATTCTTGGATCTGGAAATATGACAGATGGCAAGTGGGACCTGCCAGCCAAACTCGAGCCTCAGAATATGCTCATGTGTGTCAGTGTACGTCTTTAAAGAAGTCTAAACCTCAAGTATATGTGTATGAACACAGGTAGAGTCCATAGGTCGACTTCTGGTGTCTCTCTCAATCACTCTCCTGTTTTGAGACAGTTTCTCAGTGAACCTGGAGCTTCCCACTTCAGCTAGACTGTCCAGCCATCAAGTCCTTGAGACTGGCCTCTTCCTATCTTCACAGTGCTGGGGTCCCAGATGCACACTGTTACCCTGTCTGGCTTTTACGTGGGTGCTGTAGATTTGAACTCAGGTTCTCCTGCTTGTGCATCAAACACTTTACATATCAAGGCATCTCCCCAGTTCCCTAATCTTGTCTTGATAGCAACAGCCAGAGTGTCTAATTTGTCTCAATATACTTAATGTACATCCTAATAAACGAGACATGAGACCAGGCAAATACTTGAAATGGCTTAGAAACCAGCTGGTTGCTATGTGCAAAACAGGCCCAAGTAATGCTTTTGTGTTTTGAAATAATGAGAATAATAGATGTTTGCTGTAGAATGCTATAGACACAGACTAACCAGAAGCAGGGGTGGGGGGTGGGGGGGTGGGGGGTGGGCTGCCTCCAGAGTGGAGCAGCTCATGCTGAAGGCTCATCCCCAGGTCCCCTGTGGCTTAGGTTTCCGATTCCAGGCTCAGCCTTGCTGTGAAGAGTCCTTGTGGGCTTCCAGATCCATCTTGGCTTCTGTGGATCCTGCTGCTGATAGCTCTCATGTGGCTTCCTGCAATCAGCTTACAGCATTGTTGGGGGACAGTCTAGTCTTTCACTTCCTGAAGACCTAGGTCCCTGGAACATACTTCTCTTGTCTTTTTGAGAAGAGATCTTGTCCTGGTCTTTTGGGGTGCATTTTCTTCCAGTATCCCTCCTCGAGAAGCATCCCAGAGCCTCTGAAAAGCATCTGATCTACCTGCTGTACCCAGGGCTTCTTGAAGGACTTGGCCTTGCTGGAGCTCAAGTACTGAACCTTCACAGTCCCAAGTTCATGTCCCACTATTCTCCTTCCCCATCCATAGACATCTAGTCACCAAGGAGGGCTGTGTTCTAATAAGAGATTTCCTCTAGCCGGGCAGTGGTGGCGCACGCCTTTAATCCCAGCACTTGGGAGGCAGAGGCAGGCGGATTTCTGAGTTCGAGGCCAGCCTGGTCTACAGAGTGAGTTCCAGGACAAGGGTGTGACAAGGGTAGGAGGGATGTCCCATGTAAATCACAGATTACTAAACAGAAGGTCATGATCCCCATATGGGGCCATGAAAATGAACATGGGGGTCATGAAAGATGTAGCTGGCAAAAAGGTTTCTTAATATTCAGTGGCCAAACATTAAATCCCACTTAAAACAGAGGTCTGCAGGGAGCTAGGGGGAAGGCGAACTCAACCTCCTTGGCCACGCTCTTGTCTCTTAACTTCTGTAGATACTGCACCAACCAACCGAGATCTTCATCATTAGAACAATTTGAGGGGAAAAGTCACTTTGATATGCACCTTTGAAGAGGACTTAGGCTCAAAGCATGTCTCCTGAGAGCCTCTCACTGTGTCTGCTTCTGCTTTCCTCCCCCTCTCTCCATCCCTTTCACCTCCTTCCCTCCCCATCCCCTCCCCCATCCCTCTGTCTGTCTCCGTCTTATGTCTCTCTATGCCTCTCTTCCTGGGTGCCTGCGTCTTCCCTTCTTTGTCTTCCCTCTGTGTCTCTGCCTTTATGTCTCCATTTTTGTCTCTCTCCTTGTACCTCTCTGTCTTTTTGCCTGTCTGTCTTCCTCCTCTTTCTGTATGCCTCTCTCTTTCTCCCTTTATAAAGTCTTTTAGGAGCTGGAGAGATGGCTCAACAGTCAAGAGCACTCACTACTCTCCCAGAGGACGCAATTTCAATTCCCAGCACCCATTTGGCAGCTCACAACTATATCTCCTATTCCAGGGGATCTGATAACCTCTTCTCACTTCTATGGTATAAAGCCCACACTATACACAGACACACAAGCAGGTAAAACACTCATATACATTATGTATATGTATGTGTATGTATATATGTGTGTGTGTATGTGTATATATACATGCATATATATACATACACATACATATATATACATACACATACATATATATATACATACACATACATATATATATGCATATACATACATATATATACTTTTTCAATGTTTATTTGAGGAGGAGGGAGGGTGATGTTATGGTTCATAAGAAAAGGCCAAAGTCCCAGAGCCTGAATCGGGGCTCTCTTCTACTGCGCATGGTCAAGGGATCAAACTGAGGTGGTGAGGCTTGGGGACAAGTGCCTGTGCCTTCTGAGCCACCTTGCCAACCCTGTCTCTGTCTCTGTTTTTCCCCTCCTGTCTGTCTTCCCTCCTGCTCTTCCATCCCTCCCTATACACAGGAGCAGCATCTCCTTTCCTGACTGCTGACCAGAACATCACCCAGAGGCCGCAGGCTGTTCAAAAAGGAGGGAGTTCTTTAGCAGGCTGCCTGTTGTCAGGGCAACTGTTTCCTTGCTACCCAAAACATTCACTTAGCATGGTCCCTTGCATGGGTTTCCTGGTCAGATTTTTTTCCTGCAGTGACATCTAGTGTCCAAACACTATGGGGAAAAATTATTTATGGCTGGCCTTGAGGACACTGTCATAGCAGAAGGAGTGTGTAGCTCTAGACCCTAAACCCTCTGAGCCCTTAGGGACCTATGAGCTATGCTAAAGGGTGATCAGGGGCTGCTTCAGACCCTTGCTTCCTATCACCACTCCTGTAATGGCCCCACACCTGAGTCCTTGATGGTTGCTTCCTTGCTGTCTGTGCTGGGCAAAATTCTGTCACTTGTCCCATGTGAGGGTTACCTTTTCCTGATGTTAACAGCAATCTGTACTTCCTGTTCCTCTGTCACTCTTATAGGGGCACTGACAGATGTAGACATGACAAACCCCCATGCATCCTCTTTGCTAATCAGACTTCTCCAGTAGCTGCCGAAGGGAACAGGGCAAGAAGTGACACAGACAGGATCCTCCTGGTCAGGCCCTGAGTGAGATAACCCAGTTGTTTCCTACAGAGACCCAGACTGGCAGGAGATCAATCCAGAATGGTTCCATACCTGGATGGTGTCTGGGTCTCACCCAGTTTAAGGAGCATGGAGCACCCCCGTCATCCTAGCTTTACCCCACACGTGCATGCTTTACATTGGCCACCCCCTTGTGGGGCTGGTGTTCTCAGTTTTCAAGGTGACCTTAGGGCTGATCTGTTAAGAAGTAGAGCCACTTGCTCACTACTGCATTCAGAATTCTGTTAAGGAGATTCCCTGGAAAGGGGCAGGGAAAATGTGTCAAGCACAGGGGACACCGAGGAGAAGGCCGTTGTGAGGGAGCACACAACGAAAGCGTCGTTGGAAATGGGAAGAAGGAAGTTGGAAATAATGAACGAGTCAAGCTGCAGCAGGAAACGAGCTGTCCTAGGTTTTTAAAGTGTGAGCCACTCTGACTAGCACAAGGAAGTCTCTTTTTTTCTTCTGGGATGTGGCTTATCCTTTTTTTCAGCGTGTCTGCATAGGATACGCAACCCACCCATTAATCTCTGTGATGGTAAGTTCTGTTAATGCGACATAACCTAGAATCTCCATGGATGAGAGAATCTCAGTGAGACTGTTTATATCAGATTGGCCTATGGGCATGTCTGTGGACGGTTGTCTTGACTGTCTTCATGGATGTGGGGAGACCCAGCCTAAATGTGGACTGCGCCTTCTGGTAGCAGGCCAGGTAAGGAACATGGAAAGAGAAGAGCTTTGACTTTTTTCTTTTCCTAATTGGCTTTCACTCTCACTGATGGGTTCATCTACCCCATTGCTGCTACTGATTCCTTTGATAATTAGAATTGTCTTGAAGCCACTAACGTAGACCGAAGACCGGCGGCTCTCAGGAATCCTCCAGGCCTTTGGCACCAGATGGGGACTGCTGATGTGTTGAGAGGGAGAGGCCACTGAGTAGAGAGGCCTTGGAGTTGATTCCCAACAGACTGCTGGGTGAGAGATGCTGAAGATGAAGCTGGGGCTTTGAAAGGGGAGGAGTTGTAGTACTGTGCCAAACACAGAGCCTGTGAAACATCCACGAGGGACATGTCACAGCCAACAGACAAAACTCTCCAGGAGCAGAGTAAAGGCATGGGGGGACCAGAGACCTGAATGAGATTTAAAGCCATATGTAAGTTTTCAGGCTAGCTTTACTCATATGTGTGTATGTGTTTGTGTATATGCAAGTGTGTGTAAGAGAAATGTATATGCAAATTCATGTTTGTTTGTATGTATATGCATGTAGGCATGTTTGAGTGTGTATATACCCATGTTTGTATGTGTACAGAAATATGTTTGTGTGTATGTATATGTGTAGAGACATGCTCATGTGTGTGTGTGTGTGTGTGTGTGTGTGTGTGTGTGTGCGCGTGCCCGTGCGTGCACTGGTGATACTAGGGGAGCAAATGTGTTTCTGCCCATGGGAAAAAGCTTTGCTGTGGGAAACCACCCAGAGCAGAATTTCATTAGTATAGGACCAACCGCTAGGCATCGAGGCAGGGACTCACCGGAGTGTGAGTTGCATGTCCCAGAGGTGAAGCTGGAGGAGGCTTGCTCCCAGGAGCCTCAGCACTAGCAGACTGGCCAGAGAGCTCTGCAGGACACACACTGTGTCCTGTGGCGGTAATCTTGGGCACTGCTGATTTACAAATTATAGCAGTCTGACGCTCACATTGTTTGCTTGCCTTTCGCCTGAAGCTGGATCTGGTTGTCTAAGCAACAGAAAGGGATCTCTGGGCTCTCAAACTGGAAGTTTAACTAGAGAGTTGTGACACGAATGTCTGCTTAGGGATGGTCAGTCCCACCAGCTCCTCCTTGTCTGGGAAATGCTTATCCTGACCTCATACATGTTCAGCTCCAGGATCAGAGGTACTGGTGTGGTTTCCTCTTGCGGATGGCGCAGGAGTGGTTCTCCACTTCAGTACCACAGATGTTTGGAAACAGATTGTCTGTACACTGGGATCGATCGTTGGTTCACTGGTAGGAAATCCTCAGAGCACGTATTTCCATGAACCATTCATGCTAGAGCACTCCAGAAGACTCCAGAACTTGAGTCTCTCCAGGATCTGAGCAGAACTAAGATATGGCTGTTTAGCATCAAGGGAAGAATTTGACACTCAGTCCTCTGGAGCTATATAGGGAAATAGAGGACCTGCCCGATGTGAAGTTTCAACTGCCTGACCGACCCCTTGGCTTCTGCTCCCCACCGAGATCCAGTAAGGAGTGTCCAGCATGCTACAGCGCACCTGGGCTTGACGTTTCATTTTTAGGAATTTTCTCACGATGGCTTCTTTATAAACACACTACTATTAAATACTAAAGTATATACACCCAGAAATAAAGCCTGTAAAAATGAGTAATAAATGCCACGCCACACAGCACTTCCTGCTGGTTTTTCTGTTCTCAGTGCTCTCCAGGCTGTTTCTGCCCACAGCACCTCACCTGCGCAGTGGAGCCCTCTTACTGCAGGCTCTTGCTTTTCCTCAGAGTCCTACACAGTAGCGACTCCTTCCCTGGAAGTTGGACAAGAGCAACAGAGACAGGCAGATGTGGACCAGAGAGGCCTCCAGAGCACATGCAAGGTATGGACTCAGGTACATTTGCTTACTTCACAAACTGCTTTTACTGCACAAAAGAAAATAGGAAAAAAAAAAACAAATTAAATAAATGGCTGCTGCAGACCAGGAAGGCAAAGCAATGTGGGAGACTGAAGCAGGAGTACTATTTGCACCTGTACACACACACACACACACACACACACACACACACACACACCTTCACACCTTCCTCTTCTGGATAGGACTGCTCTTAAATGGATGCTGGCACCAGGTTGCCTTTCTTGTGCGCGCGTGCGTGGGTGCGTGCGTGCGTGCGTGTGTGTTAATCACATGCACTCATATGCAGCCAACTCCACTCGTGCCATTCTTGGCCACAGAGGAGAGGCATGGAGACAGATGCCAGCCTATGAGAAGCAGTCATCAGGGAAGGCTCTTCCTCCCTAAACCCCCAGCCCATCCCCCTCTGGCACTGGGGACTCACAGTTGCAGGCACAAGAGGCCAGAAGGTGACTTGAGCTTTTTCAGGGTACAGGTACAGCCCCTTCTGCCCCAGGGAAGGTGAGACTTGGGCCTCAAGACAAGCCTGCAGGCTGAGTAAAAGCTATTTTTAGCAGCTAATGGCAGCCAAGTATTCTGGAAAGAAAAGTAGCAGCAGATGCTCTCTTTGGGAGTGAAAATGGGACCATGCTTTGATCAGTATGAATCCAACCTTGAGTTCTCACAACTCAGCCAACCAGGGTAGAGATGTCAGCAAGCTTTCTTCTGCTTCTGACTTCCAGAGGCCGCAGATCTCTGCTCCTGGTCCTTTCCTGTCTTCCAAGTCAACAGTGACTTGGTTGAGTGTCTTTTGTACTTTGAGTTTCTCTTGTCTTTTCTTTTCTAAGTGCCCTGTTCTTAAGCCCACCTGGATTGCCCAGGACAATTTCCTATCTTAAATCTTATACATCTCCAACATCCCCTCTGCCATATAAAGAAGCACATCGGCAGGTTGTGGGGTCTAGAAGTCCAAATGCCTTGGGGGGGGGGTTCATCAATCAACCAACCACCAATCCCAGAAAGGATCCTCTGAATGCAATGGACAGTTGAGAGGGGAAAAATTAAGGGGCTGGCAACTGAGAGCAATCAAACCCATTTCCTGTATTTCAGCTCCTAAAGACTTTGACCAGCATGACCAGCACAACCCAGATGTCCCTCAACAGAGGAATGGATACAGAAACTGTGGTACATCTACACAATGGAGTACTACTCAGCTATTAAAAACAATGAATTTATGAAATTCTTAGGGAAATGGATGGATCTGGAGAGTATCTTCCTGAGTGAGGTAACCCAATCACAAAAGAACACACATGGTATGCATTCTCTGATAAGTAGTTATTAGCCCAGAAGTTTGGAATACAGAAAGAACAACCTACAAACCACAAGAAACTAAAGAAGGAAGACCAAAAGGTGGACATTTCATTCCTTCCTAAAAAGGGGAACCAAATACCCACAGAAGGAGTGGCAGAAATTAACTATGGAGCAAAGACTGAAGGAAGGACAAGCATATAGCTATCTCCTGAGAGGCTCTGACAATACCTGACTAATACAGATGTAGAGGCTCACAACCATGCATTGAACTGAGTACATGGTCCCCTATCAAGGAGTTAGAGAAAGGTTCTATGGAGCTGAAGGGTTTGCAGCCCCTTAGGACGAACAACAATTACTAACTAGTACCCTGAGAGTTCCCAGGGACCCAACCGCCAACCAAGGACTATACATGGTGGGACTGAATGTTCTGGCAGCATGTGGATAGTAGAGGATAGCAAATTCGATCATCAATAGGAGGAGAGGACCTCGGCCTTGTGAAGGTTTTGTGCCCCAGTGTAGGGGAATACCAGGGCCAATAAATGGGAGAGGGTGGGGTGGCAGGCATGGGGAGGGGGGAGGCAAAAGGGGTTTGTTCTTGTTGTTTTTGTTTGTTTGTTAGTTTGTTTGTTTTTTGGAGGGGAAACTGGGAAAGGAGAAATTTACATGTAAGTAAAGAAAATATCTTAAAAAAAAAAAATACCTAACACCCGGAGAAGTATTCCAGTTTGGAAGATAAATTATATGCTCATCTCATTTTAGAATGAAAAAATATTCTTTAAGAATATTCCATTTTCTGTTTTTAATATCAGAAAAAAAATCATTTCACTTATGGATGCAGAATGCTCTAGATTAGTTTTGTATTGGCCTTAGGCCACCCTGAAAAATGCTTTTCATCTATATCAAAGCTTTGGAGAGCAAATGTAAAAGAAAAAAAAATGTTGGACAATCATAGCATATTCCAGAAAGTCTATGACGAAGATGATAAAGATACAGCATGTCTTTTCTTATTGTTAAAATTGTACCTGTATAGGAGCTGGAGAGATGGCCTAGTAGTTCTGAATGCATACCGCTCTTGCAGAGGACCTTAGTTCAGGTCCCAGTAACCGTGCCAGGTGGGTCACAATCACCAGTAAGTCCAGTTCCAGGGTATCTGTCGGCCTCGTCTGGCCCTCCATTCTCCTGCATACTCCAACACCATATTCTTCTATACATAATTAAAAATAAAACAAGCATTTAAAAAAAAAACTCTCTCCATGATGGTGCTTGGGAAGGGTCTGTTTGGAAAGGGAAGCTCTTCAGAAATGTAAATTTTCCAGCTTCGAAACTATGCATAATTTTAGCTATAAATTTTAAAATGTTCAACCATAGCATTCCAGCCTTAGCTATTAAATAGCGAAGTAGCCACCCGAGAGGGCAAACAAACAAACACAAGCAATTAAACATTAGACTCTATTTCTACAAACCCAGGCATGAATGGATTCATCTGCTTAATCCTCATCTAAAGTCACCACACAGGCAGAGTGGGTAGGGGGACGTAAAAGAAAATTCAAACAGGAAATGAACACTTAGGAAGGATCCTTAAGAATTAACAGTGATCTGGGCAGTGGTGGCACATGCCTTTAATCCCAGCACTTGGGAGGCAGAGGCAGGCAGATTTCTGAGTTCAAGGCCAGCTTGGTCTACAGAGTGAGTTCCTGGACAGCCAGGGCTATACAGAGAAACCCTGTCTCCAAAAAAACCAAAAAACGAAAAAAAAAAAAAAAAAAAAAAAAAAAAAAAAAAAAAAAAAAAAAAAAGGAAGGAAGGAAGAAAGAAAGAAAGAGAAAGAAAGAATTAACAGTGAGGGCCTGAGGAGATGCCTCGATGGGTAAAAAGCACTTGCTGGGCAAGCATGGAGACCTGAATTCGAATCCCTAGCACCCATGTAAAAAGTCAGGTATAGCTGTATGTATCTGTAACCCCAACACTGGGGAGTGGAGACAGCCAGTTCTGAGAACTCTCTGGCAGCCAGGCAGAAAGGCTCCAGTTCAGTAAGAGAGTCTGCTTCAAGACAACGAGGCAGAGAGTAGCAGAGGAAGATACCCTGTATCCTGCGCTGTATTTGTGGTTCCAGAGGAGTAAGAGTCTATCGAGTCAGGCAAACATGGCGGCAAGCAGCAGTCATGGCAGCAGGAACAGGAAGTAGAGAATTCACATCCTGAACCTCAAGCATAATGCAGAAAGAGTGGACTGAAAGCAGCCAAGGTGTTCTCAGAGCTGTACTTTCTACACCTGGGCTGTATCACTTAAAATTCCCAATGGGGGAACCAGATGTTCAAATGCCTGGGGGTATAGGGGACTGTCACATTCAAATCACCACAGACAAACATTACTCACTTAGTGGCTTGAGGAAGCGATTGTGTGTGACCTCTTACAATCCTGTCACCTGCGAGCACGGTCTCCACCAGATGGTGTGTACCCCTGCAAGCTGTCTATAGTCTAGCCTGCTCTGCAGAGGTCTTAGACAAAAACACTCAGCCCTCTGCATTCCCTCTGGTGTCTCGCCCTCTAACCGCTGATCCTAGACTCGTTCCCACAAGAGCAGTCGGGTGCAGGTGAAGAGGGCAGAAGCAGGGAAGGCATCCTGAAGTCTGGGTGCTGAACTAGTCTAGCAGCCTCTACCCCATTCAGTTGGATAAAGCAAATGGAAAGGCCAGTACGTAGACAGGGCATGCAGAAACTGCATCTGAAGCTCTTGGAGAGAAGAATGCACACATGCATGGTACGAAGGGTGCATTCAGAAAAGGGTGGAAAATTGGGGTCATCTTAGCAACCAGTCTATTGAAAATCCTTTGGGTAGTCCTTCCTTTTCCTAGCACACCTACCTTTCTTTTCCACCCTTCACCCCAGGATCCTTCTCTCCAAAGCCAAGGTGGCTTAAGGTACTAAAAGTACCCTGGAAGGGAGGTACTGGGCTTTGACCTCTGCCCCAGGGCATTAGGAAGCTGTGAGTCTCCAGGTTTGTGGCACTCTCACACACACACACACAAAAACGTTACAGGACAAGTCTAGCCCTGACTTCCTCCCTAAGCATGGAAGGGCAGAAAGTGGTGGGTGGGGGAAGAGACTCAGACTCTTCTATGGAGCCTGAAGCCTCTGTGGTGCAGCCTCCCCGTGTTTCCACCCACGTCTCAATGGAGCAGTCGCTTTTGAGACTCCCGTAATCCTGTAAGCAACTTCCATGGATTCACTGGCTCCTCAAGCAAGAGATGAACAGAATTGTTTCTTTTGTGGGTCATCCGTGCCCTATCTGGGGTGACTAGACCTTTTTCCACATCTCTACAGAAATCACACAACAGTCCCCCACACAAACATGCACTCATATCTCCATGGACAGCTCTGAGCACCCCTCCCGAGAGAATCTGGCTCTTTCGTTGAGCCTCCACCAAAGAGGAAGATGGCTCCCAACAGGCCCTCTAGAGTCACCATGAAAACAATAGGAAGCTCTTTTTACTTGGTGGTGTGGAAGTAGACAACAGATGCGGAAGCATGGTTGAATGTGTGGAATCTCATTTCCTAAGCAGGCGATGGACTCCCGTGGTGTTCGGATCCCAACCTGTTTGCAGAGTAGGTTGGTTGCAGCTTTCCCTTTCTCTCCCTGGAACAGAAAAGCAACAGCCACTCTTGACTCACTATGTCTGGCAAACAAGGGTATCTTTCAGCTGTATTTGGTTCTATTCCGAGCCAGCTGATGACTTCATTAAAGCATCTGATTCTCCCTCGACAGAGAAGATTAATGGTGAAGCCCACAAGATGCAGTATTGTCCTGCCAGCTTTGTTCAAATTGGTGGTTCAAATCTGTTCCATCCCAACATTGCCCCAGAGGTAACAAAGACCCCTTCTGATGTGTTATACCTTTCTGGCCACACACCAGGACTGTGAGCTTGCCTTGTCAATGCCCCTGGCTTTCCTAGCTCCAGATCCCTCTCCAGGAAACAAACCAGAGCCAAAAGCGAAGGGGAGACAAACACATCTGATCTAGGGGTAATTTGTCAAATTTGTCAAATCCTAGAAAGTTTGTTTAGAGAGCCAAAGACACTGGGTCTTGGACCAGGAATGACTGACCATTGACCAGGATTCTGTCATGGGACTCCCCAGCCTGCTGTAAGCAAGGAGTGAAGACTCCATATGGGATGATGCAGAGATGCTGCGTCTCTGAGCCTGGTTCTCATCAGTGAGTGATGCTACCTGGACACTTAAACCTTTTCCCAGCAAGGGGCAGAGCCCCCTCTTTATTCTCTTGAGTCTGTGGGTCCTGAGGCTGTTGGCAGGAATGTTCTAAGGTCTGGAGGGTAGAGGGCCTCTGGTGGTGGCTCCTCCTTATGATAGCCAGCTAGAAGCTCCAAGTGAGTGAAAACTTCTACAGGACATGAGACTCCCTGGTCTTTGAACTGTTCATCTTGCAAAGCTAATTCTAGAGGGTGTGGTGTCTCTTTGCACTAAACTGGGTAATAAAGAAGTCTCTTTGTTGTGAAACACAGGTTTTCACATTCCCAGGTTGTCCAATAGAATAATCTAGAGTGCGGAATACCTTGTGTCTCATATTTAGTAGCCACTAGCTCTGTGAGGCTACAGAACACAGGAAATGTGACAGCCAAAATGGAAGAGCTGAAATTTATTTTTTCTTTAATTTTTAGTGGTTTACATGTGAACAAGCCTTATGTGCTCTTAGTGGCTTTGCCTGGAATTTAGCTGGCACTTGCCATAAGGCCCAATGATCCTGTTCCTGAGTATTTATCCAAGGGAAATTGGGAATGTGGGAACACAGGGAGAAGCATTGTCAAGAGTTCTCCCCAAGTTTCTTCCAACAGCCAACAGTGCCTGTCTGATGAAGAGTGCAGACACAAGGTTGGTTCAGCCACACAGCAGGTAAACAGTTCCTAGGGGTAAAAAAAAAAATGTTCTGGAGGCACACATCATGCTGAGAAAAGAACTTGGTTGCCTAACTGTAGGAATCTATTTTTCTAGAAAACATGAAATGGTAGTGATAGAAAATAGATTAACAGTTGCCTAGCAGCAAAGGTAGACTGTGGGGACAACCAGGGACTGTCAAAACTAGAAATTCTTTTTTTGTTGTTTCTTGGGTTTTGTTGTTGCTTTTAATAGTCTCTGGTAGCCCAGGCTGGCCTTACACCTTCTGCCTCCACCTTGCAGGTGCTAGAATTAGAGGTGCTTGTCACCACACCTGTAGAGGACTTTTAATCCAGCAACCTGGCTACTCTGGCTAGGGATCACATCTAAAGATCTTCTAGGTCTACATGATCTAGGTGGAATGCAGGCATACCCTGAGTACACATCTTTAATCCTTAACAGTGAAAGTAAGCTTAGCTTGTAGAAGGAAGTGGTGATATTTGAAAGTGATGGCTAGTTGAGGGGCAGACAAAGTGATGAATCAGAGAAAGCTATGACAGAATGAGTCAGAGATAGTATATGCCCAGCTCATGCCAAAACAGCACAGCTCTACTCAGGAACAGTGAGAGAGAAAAAAGTGGTAGTGTGTGGGAGTGACAGTTTTACAGAGACAGTTTCAGAGAGAACAAGCTAGATGAAGACAGAGCGAGCCAGAGAATGAGAAGGAACAAGAAGATTAGAGCGTATTGCTAAAGTTATGAATCCAAGCAGAGCAATTCAGACAGAAGTGCAGAGAAGCCAGATTAAATAGGTCAACTTGGAAGATGAGTGTAGAGAGCCGCGGTGAGCGGTGATAGCAAGCAGACAGGTGAATTGCGCATGAGCCTAGGGCCAGAGCTCACCAAGTCACGACCCATGGGGCGGGGTGGCATATTGCGCTCCTGAGTAAACAGCCAATCAGAATGAACACGCCGCTCCAGGGCATATATAAGCAGTGCCTTTTCGGGAGTCGCCCTCTTGAAGATGTAATAAACAATTGCTGCAGAAGGATCCTGTGTGTGCCTATGTGTTCCTGCCGGCGGGAAACCTGCGCGGACGACAGATGTGATGGTATGGAGACTAGAAGCTTCCAGACCTAGGTCTAAAGATAGTTAGGACAGAGAAAGAAAAGCTCTGGGCTCAGCTCAAGCTGTGTGTGTCCTCACACAGCTTGGGCACGGCTCTCATCTCATCCCTTCATTAGAGGAAGTAGACAACACCCAATGAAATATTCTGTTTATTGAAGGTGTTGATTGGCATGGGACTGATGGCTGTTGTCATAGGATCTGTAGACTGCACACTTAACGTCAGGGAAGCTCATTCTACATAAGTTATAGTCTTAAGAGGCAGCTTTGAAAGGTCCCCATGGCTTTGTAGAGGAAAAGCACACAATCTAGTTTTCTAGAAGTTTCTGACTTCTTTCTTTACAGACTTGGGTGACACAGGAAACAATAATAGCTATGTTGTAAAGGGTATCATTACCCTGGCTGGAGAACTGAGCCCTTCTGGCTGGGAGGGGCCGTGGTTTGAAAGACTACAGACTTTTCCAAGATCCAGCTTAATGCTTAGTTCTTTAGATGCCCAATCCCAGACCAGACAGCAGCTGCCTTTGCTTTATCTTTCTGCTCCCACAGACCTTACGTTGGGCACAGATGAAAACTCTGTAGGAATTGGTCACCCTCAGATTAGCTGTGGAGCACAGCTGGCACCATCTCAGGTGAATACATAGAGGTTCCCAGCGTCCTGACATTCAGGCAACTCTAAGTGGAGAAGCCTCACTTAGAGAGGCAGCAATGAGTCCTCTAGACAGCCAGGAAGGTACACTATTGAGGGAGGTGTACATTGAGAACACGGATGTTGACTTCATGATGGCTAGAGCCCCGGCACTTCCCTGAGAATCCTGTGACTCTACTGCCCCAATTCAGGTCTTCAGGATAATAACCCATGTCCCGCTCTCAGACACCATCAGATAGCAGCCAATGGGGGAAGGAGAATTCTTCGTGTCTGCAGTTACATTCTCCCCTAAAGTCTTTCCCTGACAAGAAGAACGTTCTTCTTAAAGCCACTCAGCTGGCTCACGGGATGCAGGGGCTGCTAAAATGCACAGAAAGTCACAGAATCTGAAGTACACATGACCATGTTCCTCCCCAAATTCCATTAAAATATAGGAAAAGGTTTTTGCAAAAACCAAAGTTTAACACCAGAGGCTATTGTTTATATTTTTACTCCCCTGAACAAGTTGCTTGATCTGTCTACACCAGAAGTGCTTGATCACATGAAGACTGGAGGTACAAGGGCAAAAAATATGTAAGGGTGTATGCTTGCCTGATCGGACCTGATGGTGGAGTAGTAAAATGATAAACAGAGTTCTGGGAATGTAGAAATAAAGGTAAAAATAAGACTTTTGAGAAAGAAATAATAAGCCAAAATTACCTATAGTAGAGACATCTGCTTGTATAAGAAAAACAAAGTTTTTAAAGGTCAGGAGGGCTGGGCTGAACTAAAAGCTGACCAGAACATAACCTGTAAGAACAAGATTAGATGTTCTACCCCTCCCTGTACTGGGGTCCAAGAACACCCTGACCTTACAAAAATTCCGAGACTTTCCAGATTGGCCTGTTCCAGGGGCTTTCCAGGTACAAGAGTTAGGTAATGGGGCGAATGTAGCCAAGAGCAGCCCCCTTGAGCAAGCCAACCAATGCCTGAAGAGATCCTTTGTTTGATACTGCACCAATCAGAATAAGCCAACTAGCCCCGTTGCCTCTGTAAAGTATAAAAGACGTGTGCTTTCTGAGTTCTCGGTTGCCTCTTCTTACTTGGATGAGCAACCCCACGTGCGTTGGCCACGCACGTTGGCTCAATAAACCTCATGTTATTGCAGCGATCCGTGTCAAGCTGTGATTTGTGGGGTAGCGCATTTGGGCTAAGACTCTCTGAGGGTCTCACAGAGTCTTATAATGGGAACCGTGGTAAATTGTGTTTATCCTTTTTTAAGCCCCTGCAAAATACGCCTCTTGGCCACTCCCTGGGAACTCAGAGATGGACCTGACTAGGTCCATCAACCTGGCCAGCTTTTAATTAAAGCTTGCTTCAGATCTGGCTTTGAATTGTGGTAGTGGTCTTATTCTCATTGGTGGGGTTAGCATCTGACCTTTGCTTTTTTTTTTTTTTTTTTT